>JALIZH010019076.1:0-16748 GCA_030522465.1 Rhipicephalus appendiculatus | reverse complement strand
CGCCGATTTTTTGCTCAGAACCAGCGATGCCGACACCGAGGCCGAAATTTCCGCGCAACGAGTTCTCGCGTTAAAAAAGCGAGGAATAGAAAAAACGAAAGAAATATATAAATAAATAAAGAAAGGAACGAAGAAAGAACGAACGAAAAGAAAGAAAGAAATGAAACGAAACAGATAAAAAAAGAGAGAAAGATCACAGGGATGAGAGAGGAAGAATGAATGGGACGAAGAAAAAAGCGAGCAAGCTAACCAGAAACAAAGGCCCCCTGATTTGCACTTCCTTCAGTTTGGCACCGCAAGTGCGAAGTTTCATTAATGGTTTTTGTAGCATAGTCGTCGTCAATAATCATCACCACTATAATTTTTCCGCCACTATGCCGCGCCTCTCGACAGCTGATGGCAAGAGCTGGAGGCGCGAGCTGAAAGAGAACGAGCTCAAGCTCTCGGCCGGACTGGATGCAGCTGCCGCTGCCACCGCTCCGCTTCGGCCGGTCGCAGTCCACTGTTTTTTTTTTTTTTTCATCCAGTGCTAGATCTGCTAAAAATATTTTTGACTTCATCGCCGTGAGTCAACCGATATGAACACGGCCTGTATGCTCACAACACCCCCAACACCTTGGTATATTCAAAGGGGCCCGGGTAAGGCCCTTTTGGTATATTTTAAAGTAATGGCACTGTTTACACTCTGCAGATTATCTCGAGCTGGGAGTCCGCACTAGCCATAGCGGTCTCGGAGAGAGACTCCACGTTCGACTGTATGACAGCGAACCGCACCACCATCGACTACGAGGCAAGGACAGCAACATTCGTGTGGACACTCCGCGGGACAGACCACTCGCCAAGGTATATATGTGCAATATTCAGTGACTTTGATGAAATAACTTGATTTCAAATGCGGCGATTGAAAGGCCTGGCCCTGGGGCCGCCTAAATGGCCGCTCGGAGCTATTGCTCTCGCACCACAATTGTTGGAGATCGGGCTTTTTGGTTCGTCGTACGTCAACTGGTACAAGGCATTGCGGGAAAGAAGAAACGGCCGAGCAGACCGACACAAGAGGATAGTAGCGCTCTGTCCTCTTGCGTCGGCCTGCTCGGCCGTTTCTTCTTTCGCGACAATGAGCTATACCAGTTCAAGTGCTCCCGCGCGGCCTCTACGGCTCCCTGTACGGCCCAAAGTTGATCCCACAGTTTTGAACTGAAGAGCGCGACCGGCCAACGCGCCCGCAGATCTTCTGGGGAGACTTACATTTGATCTTGATATATTAGACATCTCCTCAACATAAGTTCAAGGGTGATTCTAATATATTTGCACAGCTTGCATGTATCGATCACGTACATCTCGGGGCAGAATGTCTAAATGCGAAAATTTAGGGCAAATTATTGCACGTACTTTCACTTACAGCGTCTGCAGTACGCGCTATATCGGCGTAATTTTGACTCGCACACTTACCGGAAGGCTTTGGCGGCCATATTTGAAGCGATATGACGCCGTCATCGTGAGCAATCGCTAATAGCAGTTATTACACAAGAACAATTGATGTCGCGTTTGGATACGTGAGTACTGTACAAATGTGTGCTCTGTACAATGTGGAAGTCACTGTAGTGAAGCGTTTAGCTTATTCTTAATGTTTAAGCTATTCGATTTTGTGAGGCTGCCAAGCAGCCGTTACGCCTAGTTTACTTTAGTCGCCCGAGCACCAAATGCCAATCCTCTTTTGTCTTCCAAGCACTTTCGGTAGAACACTTCTGGTTTTCTAATTATTGAGAAGTATTCTAAAATACAAAACTGGCTCGAAATCGGTTATTCTGATTCATTTTAAGAGTTATATCGGACACATATGATATGGGAGCAGAAGTGTTATTCAGATAAGTAGCAATGAAATGTCTGGAAAGTTATACAAAATTAATCGAATGAGCTCAGTGAAAGACCGGATGCTTTTCTTGTGAGCAGTTGGGATTGTGCCGGCATGTAGAGGACAGGCAACAAACATGCTTTTTTATACATGACCTCTGATATCCTCTTCAAAAGCGCGACGAAACACAATTATCCCAGGGAATTACCAGGGCAGACGAATGCCGACGTGCGAGTGCAAATCCGCGCTTAAGTATTAAGGTTCCCTCGTATTTTATCTCTCACCAGTGTCAGCTTCCTATGTAAGAAAACATTATTATATGCGAAGCATTTCCTTGCGTACTGTAAGCACTTTTGCGTTTCTATCTACGTATCTATCTATCTATATATCTATCTATCCAGCTACCTCCGTCTCGGTGCTCTCGTGATCGCCTCCTTAATTTGGTGTAGAACAAAATATGCATGGGAGGGTAAGAGGTATTGACGAATATGTCTAGCTGGCCATGACATGAATAACGTGACAATCCTCTCGCATACGTCGTCAAACCCTTTCCTGCAGACACGTGTGGCACATACCCGTATACCACGGGCCGCGGTATGCGGGTATGCGCCACAGGTGTTTGACAATTTATGTCTACCCAGGAACGGCGAGGACAGACATCAGTAATTTAAATGCGAGAGTGTTAAAAAAACTGACGTCAGCAGCGTTGACCCGACGAATGCAAATAATGAATACCAGGGTTCCAGCAGAAATCGAACCCAAACAATCTGCGTGGCAATCAAGTATTCTACCACAGAGCCACGCCAGGTCTCGGAACTGCTTTGGAAAAAGACCCTATGTAGGCGTAATGTTGGTGAAACGTCACTTGTGATTGCAGTGCAGGCTATATAATTTTATAATCATTACATATGTACTCCTATGAGGCAGGCGTCATGTCGGATTAACGTCATTTGTATACTTAAGCGCCATCCACTTTAGTTGGTTCACAAAGCGCTATCGAGGGCTACCATCCTCGCAAGCACAAGTTCTACATATCAGCTTACCGCTTCTGGTGTTGGTAATACCCATGTTCTTGTTGCTATCGTTTTACGCAACTGTAGAAAACTGGTTATGTGAAACACGTGCGACTGTTGAACATATGTGTGTACGTACAACATTTGTACACATCCTTGACGTCATTTCGTAACGTTTCGCTCAATATAAAAAATTATAACCCAGTCATCTTGCCTCCGTATGCTTCGCATAGCATCGATTCCCATAGTACATGGGATCTGCTAAATTTTTAAACAATGATAACTTGACCGACCAACTTTCGGTTTTCTGTGTTCAGTCTTTGATCTGTCAGATATGTAAAACATTGGTCATGATGTATGAATGAACAAGGCTTTAGGTTTGGAAGCAGTTTCCACTGCCACGCAATATCGATAAAATTTCATGAATGTATGAATGAGCACAATGTTTTGACAGCCTAGTTGGCACGTATCCAGGATAAGATTTTAGGGCAAAAAATATCACGAAAGACGCGTAGTAGGGTCGGCCTGTTTAGGGGACTTGTCCTGTCGTCTTTCAGCTGTTATATTTCTTGCGCTCAAATGTTACTTTGAATTACTTACGAATGGTATTACGAAATAACTACGAATGGTACTGCGAATGGTGCTACGAAATAACGGCCGCCTGACACGCCGTTTGTGTAGGATGGCTGCCGGATGCTACGTATTTTATGACAAGCAAGGCTTTGTTGTCTATTTACATCTTCAATGTCAGAAACAAAAAAGCAACCCAATTCAGTTTTTACAGCATATTCTGAATCAAGAAGTTATAAGTATTCCCAGGCCGAAATTGCAAAAGTTACATCTTCAATGATTGCTTAAAGATATAAGATAGAAGGGCCAGGCGCTTGTCCGCCACACAGTGGCGTAGCCAAAAATTTTCTTTACGTTAGTGAACGGGGTCGGGGTCCAACCGTCCTGTATGTACGTTCGCGCTTGCGTTCGTTTGTCTGCATCTACAAATAGAGAAAAAAAGCTTCCCCATCTCCCGCTAAAGGGAACCACGTGTGGATGCGAAGCAGCGGGGAGATGGTTAGCTTGGAGCGGGAGAAACGTCGCCGCTCTCGTTTCGCGGCAGCGGCCCGGGCGCTCATCGCGGCGCTGCGCAGGAGAGAGAATGAGGCGCTCTCCGTCATTTTTATACCGCGGAACTACCGTGGTGCCCCCCAGCGGAGTATGCAGCTGTCGCACCACCTGTCGCGCGCCGCTCCGTAGACGATTCCTAGAGTAGAGAAAGGGGTGAGCGTAGGAGAGGACAGATAGGGGGGAGGGGACGGGCATCCGCTGTCGGGGTGTGGGACGCGGGGGCCGCTCCGTGGAGTAGGGGATTCCTAGAGGAGAGAAAGGGGGTGAGCTTAGGAGAGGAAATAGAGGGGGGGAGGGGACGCGCATGCGCAGTGGGGGGTGTAGGACGCGGGACGCGGGCGCTGCTCCGTAGAGTAGAGTATTCCTAGAGGAGAGAAAGGGGGTGAGCGTAGGAGAGGAGAGAGAGAGAGAGAGGGGGAGGAGACGCGCATGCGCTGTGGGGGTGCGGGACGCGGGATGGAGGGACGGACTAATATCGGTGAATAGGTTCCATCCACCAACACCCCTCTCCCTGGCTATGCCAATGCCGCCGACGTGTCCAATGTATCCGCTTGTCTCGTGCCCATCGTCGTCCGTGCCGCATAGCAATAAATGTCAGTTTACATGGATAAGAAAGGGCCCACTGGAGAAGTAATGTGCTTCAGCAGAGTATTACGTTGGGTATGTTGGTGCGTCGTTAAACGCAACATTTGTGGCGGAGACTGAGAATGATGGAAAAGATCCAGAGCCCGTCCACTACTGTCAAAATGAAAGCCAACGAAGTTGTAACTTTGGTGAGTCTGGGTAGTGAGAATTGCTGTCGTGAATTTAAATATCATCGCTGTATATTGGGCTAATGAAGAGGCATACACTCAAGGATCCCGGTGCTTCTCTTGCGCATGAGACATATTGGCTGTGTTCCAATTGTGGACAGCATCGTAGACAGTCTACGCTGACAGCTAAGAAGACAGCATTCAGCTCGAATAGTCTGAGCGATGGATTTCGCATAGACGGCATCTGTGGGACGTGACGCCACTTCGCGTCGACAAGAGAAAGCTAGGAATAACAGGCCTAATGGTTATTTTTTAGCTTCTTTCACGTTCAGATCTATAGAACGTTGAACGGAGCTGACGTTGAACGCGTGGAAAAGCGTCGGCTTGTGTGCAGGCGATAATACTGGCGAGATCCCAGAACTTTGCTGAGCCACCATCTTGCATCCTATTTGTCCCCGATGCCCAATTCTCGAAGCAGTGTTATTTTGCTGGCTACATGAGAATTAGAATGGGAGCAAAGATGGCTGCCTTCCTCTTAGATGTAAGTTTAGCTGTTTCTGGTGAATACTGCAACACGCCCATTATCTCAAGAACGGTGCGAAGCGGCGAACTTTACATGAAATCTTGTAGTACACCCACCCATTTTTTTTAACCTGAACGCGCGAGCATCGACCATCGAGTCAATAAGCGCCGATTCACGGCGTCCCGGTGTCCGGTTCCCGGAACAGCCCTAGCAGAGGGCATCTGGACAGTACTGTTCTTCACGCATACGCGCGTATTGTCGTTCATTTCGCCTCGGTGAATCGTTATACGGCGCTTTTCGACTTGGCGGTCGACGCTTGTTCAGGTTAAAAAAATGGTCGGCTGTACACTGTCGTCCTTTATGAAAGGGAACACGCGAGCGCGTGGCCTGCGCTCTGCGGCGCCTGCCTACAGCACCATCAACCGGCGGCTGCAGAAAGCGCGTCCGCTTTTGGCGGCAGCGCCCGTTGTCAGAACGAAGCGGGAGTGTTATCTAGCAGCGCTTGTCCAATGGCCATGACTCGTTATCTTGTTTGCCAATAGATGACGCCAAATGTGGACGTGCTTTTTTTTTTGGCTGTCGGTTGATGATGCTGTAGGCAGCCGGCGCAGAGCGCGGGCCATGCGCTCGTGCGTTCCCTTTCATAAAGGACGACAGTGTACATAAGCAACACCGTTGACTTCAAAGTACAAAAATGCTATGGCGGTCGTTTTTTATGCAAGTGGTCTTACCGTTGAGGCTAAATTTTTCACGCCATTCTACCACGTCGTTATGTCTGCTTTTCAGCGCTACCGCCGGCCGGTGCCAGCGACGGTATTTGCGCAAGCGTAGTGACCACCGTCCGCAGTGCGGTTCATCATGCGAATGTTTCGCTTCGCGACAATTCAAAGGACTTCGAAGCGAGACAGCCGGAGGTAGCGGAGAACGAAAGCGCACAATTCGCAACGCTCACTGCGCCTGCGCGGAAGTTATCGCAGCCGCCAACCAGCGGTGGTGCCGAGCGGCCGCACGCAATCTGTTGGCCCCTTCAACAACAAACCGCTGCACAGAGCGGTAGCTGCTCGCCTCAGGCCCAGTGACCCCACTTTTCCTTTCTTTGTTTGTTTCTTCTTATTATTCAGGAACAGCAGTTGTCATAGTCTGCTTATTTATACTTCCTTCCTTTTGTGCAGGCAGGAAGTGACGTTCTTGGTCAGACCCGGAGCTAGGCCTGACACCTTGGAGATGACGGCAGGCGACGGCGAGTATATCTTATATATTAATGAGAATTTAATTACGTATAACTGTTATTGACAGTAAATTGCGCTATCAGGGAAACAGCCCGCGGTATCACCGCTGTTCTTCAAAGCTGGAAGGAGTCAAAGTGTGAATGAAAAGCTCAGTTTTTGTTACTAATATTACAAGTGGTTGTAAGAGTTAAGAGATCAGCGCAGCCGTAACATCTGGAGCTCTAACTAGCACCTAAATGTCGAAAATGCAAATGATCATCCACGTAATACCATATTTGGGAAGAGCACTGTATGATGTTGTTATATATATGACAAAAAGGCCACTTGTATACTACTTCATGTAAAATAACCGCACATCAAGGTTATGAGTAAAGAGTAAAGAGAAAGGGTGATTTTTTTGTGTTTTAAAAGGTTCTACTGAAGTCCACACAAATAAGGAGGAAACATGAGCGTGGTGTGTCACGGGAGGGCCTCGGCGTGAAGCTGTTATTATCAACATGGAAGTGTCTTACGGCGAGATCCACCAAGAATTGACGCACTTCATGTCTGTCACGGAACTGACGTAAATGAAAAAGAGCGCGCGGGTAGCTAACTAAGCGGGGAAAACTGCCTGTGTCATCAGCCCAGAACATCGAACCGCCTGCTCTTTCGAGACGAGGAAATATAAATGGGGGATGGAGATAGCGAAAAGGAAATTGAAAAAATCAAGGTAAATCAACGCTTTTTCTTTTCTTTTAGACCCAGCAGTCTTGGAAGGCGCATTCTATTACATGGACGACACGTGCCTTGTGATGGACCTCGAGTACCACAATAATCGTAAGCGACACCAATACGACTTTGTGGGCAGCTATACAGACTGAATAGAAGTCACAAATCTTTAATGCCTGCATTTAGAACACCTTTATCAGAACACGAACCTATATGTCTACAAAGACAGACACTGGTTGGAAAGCTATTTAGTACGTAAATGATTTGCTTTAAAGTGGCAGAAAACACGGCAGCAAGAAATGCGTGTGAATGAAATGGGTACCTTTTGCGCGGGATTAACACTGAGAGTGGATTCAGGACAGCACCGGAGGAGGATGAGGTGACATTTTCGTTAAGACAACGCTTTGTTTTACTTGATGGGAAACGTCTGTCCTGCAAGGAAATTTGTGATCTTGGATACTTTCTGCATAATTCATAGACCAGGTGAGACAAGCGAAGTGTTCTAAAAGTTACGGGAAAATGTTAGAAAGCGATAATTGTACAGTGTAGGAACTATCTCGCGTCAAAGAGGACGAAGATCACGTAGGCCTTCGGCCAGAGAAAGAGAAAAAAGCAATGGGAGGTAACGCAAAGAGGTGGACAGGAAGAGCGTCCGGTTTGCTGCCCCACAGTGGGGATCAGGCAGAGGGGACTAGAAAGAGAGTAGGACGGAGAAGGCCAGCACTGCACAGGCATCGCAAGAGAATAATTGGCCACTAAGGACGGTGTTACAATGACATTAGTGCCTTTGGCGCACTGACGCTCGTCTGGGGCATCGCGGCCTTTGTCATCGCTGTGCACAGCAAAAGGTTGTGGGCGCGACCGATGGTAACAGTGAAGAACCGAAAGTACTTACTTAGGAGTATACTGCCATTGATAATGGGAAGTGCTGGCTAATTCTGTGGGGGGAGGGGAGGGGGAGTTGTTTTTTGAGGAGCGAAGCTCCCTTAGGCCCGCACTCCGCCAGTGCCATCGCCGCCGTCGAAGCTACCCACCGCATCAACGCTTGCACCCCTCTCCCACCTGTCTCCCTTTCTGTTCGTCTCTGCCCTCTCGCCTCAAACCGGCGAACGCGCGTTCCCGCCACGGAGCGCAGCAGATGCTCTACGCGCGTGCGGCGCACACAAGGCGCGCGGCTAAAAAACACTTCGCGTAAATAATCCAAAATTTCCAATTGAGATTAGTTAGGGCTGCTCACAGTCAATGAAGCGCCGCGCGCGCAGAACGCCGCGCCCGGCGTTCCGTCGCCGCCGTCGAAGCTCCCGCCGCATGACAGCTCGCACCCCTCTCCCACCTGTGAGTCAGTGTGCGCTCCTCGCGCCGCACACTCACTCGCTCAGTCGCTCCCGCAACCGAGCGCAGCAGACGCTCTCCCAACACGCTCCCCACCATACCGCCTTGGTGACAGCCAGCCGCGAGATCAGGCGCATAGTCGTTTGTGTCCCATTTATAACGAGTTCGCTCATCGGTTGCATTCGTACACGGAACAACTGACACTTTTTGTTTGTTTAATCCGTAAATGACGGAAATTAGTGACACTGAGCACGTTGCCAGAGCCAATGGACATAGCGGAGTTGGGGCTGGAGAACACTAGCTAGAGATATTGCGTTCTTCAGTTGTCGATCTGGGGCAATATTTCTTGCTCCGTGGCGGCGAATCCGCATGTCATTGGCCAATCCGCAGTGGGTTCACGCATGGCAGTGGCCCCCGGTTTGGTCTGACTTGAATTTTTCAGAACCGACCAAGATTGCCATTAGAACGTGCAGAGTTGAGGCAGAACTAGATTCCGGAACCTCCTTACCTTGTGAGTGCATAAATAGCTTCCGGTTAGAGCACTGCACGGGCCGGCTTTTTCCGGCCCGGGCCCGGCCCGGCCCGAAAGCGCCATGCTCAGGCCCGCCCGAGCCCGGCCCGGTGTTTTTAAATACGGCCCGTACCCGGCCCGGGCCCGAAAGGTTTGGGCCCGGCCCGACCCGGCCCGGCCCGGCCCATTTCAAAAAATTATTTTTTGAGCATAAACGAGGCGCTGTCCAATCTTCGCTTATAGTGAAGATACCAGCCACGCACAAGATAGTTCCTGGACAGTGTTGTGAGAACTTATGACAATGTCACGATTTTCACTGGTAGTGTGTTTGCCATCGGTTAATTACGCCCGTAACACTTTTGCGAAAGAATTGCAGGGGGATATATGAGGAAGCACAGCTGGCTGTCCATGCACGCAGCGCTAACCATGCAATGTTATTATTGCATTTCAAAGAACGACTACAACATACAGCGCCCACATAAAGTGGAAAAACAGCGGGCATTTATAGTCGAGCTTACATTAATTGCTGACAAGCTGGGACTATTGAGTGAATAGAGCAGAACATATCCTGCAAACTTGGTTTATTGCGCAATGCAACGAGAGAGAGAAAAAAACGTGCGCTAACTACTCCTGGGAGGGTTCGCCAGGCTGGGTCGCTTGTTCCGACTAAAGGAGGAAGAAAGTACAGCTTTCTTGCATAACTTGTCACTCTCCTTAAACTCGACGTGTCCGAAAACAAATCGTGACGCAGGGGAGTCCAATAGTAAGGCCATATTACGGTTACCTAAAAATCTGTAGCTGGGCCAATTGAATATTTTTCTTAATTTCCTTACATAAAATTAAAACGAATAAATCCATCAGTCAATGAAACGAACTTTTATTTCTCCCAAATATATATAAGAGGATGGTGGAGAAAGAGCCGCATAATCTATAGCTTAACAAACCTGAAACGTGCAGCTCGCGACCAAGTCGCACTTACGAGAACACATACGAATGCCTAGGTGCGTGTGCGTGTAGGCGCGGGATGCCTTCTAGCGCGGCCTTAGTAGAATATTCTTGATCTTTAACGAAGATACCCCGATTCCCCCCTCAGACACCCGTAGGGTCCCGTACTTTGACTAACTCGATATAACGAAACAAATTTCGAGATCCGTCCTGATTTAACAAACCTTTTTTTTTTTTGGAAAATGAGATAGAGAATTGATCATTCTTTGTCTATTTTTAAATAACGCCCCAAAAGTTATTGATTGCGAGCAAACGGCAACATCGCGGAACACCTTTTTCCAATTTAAACTGCGTGGCCATTGCTAAGAAAAACACAAGCAAGCCAAGATCACCGACTTCTTTGCTGGGAAATAAATATGTTGTCACCTGTGGCCCTTATTGCTGAGGTAACAGAGAGAGAAGCAACTTTATGAGAGAAGCAACTTTATTTTAAGCTAACAATTTTTGTTGCTTCATACACCCTGGAGGTGGCCGTCGTTTCCTAAGGCCGCTATTTAATTTTTCGCGCCTTTACGCTACGCAAATATGATGCCATGGTAGCCTTCCGGATGCCGCTACGCCATATAATCGAATGTACCGAATTAAGTAACCGCGAAATGCCGTCTTCGATTTAACGAAGTTTTCGATTTAACGAAATAATTCGCGGCTCCCCTCAAAATCGTTAAATCGAGTTTTAACTGTATTTGTGTGTTTCAAAAGAAAAGTCACTACAAAGCGCAAGATTAATACGAAAGCGCGCGTGGTAACATACGGCACCTTAGAACTGCGTATTACAAAAGAGGCGCTCGGTAAGACAGCTGGTAAAGAAAGCAAAAATGCAAAAAGAAAGAAAAAATTGTAAAGGGTGCGAAACCAATACCCATTCACAGCAATTCAGTCGGACGTATTAAACCGAAATGAGGAAATTAGTGACCCGACGAAACACGACGACATTCTGTCTACAAACTTAAAATGAATGTCCTGGACTTTCCTTTCGCACTGTACATCCGTGATAGTAAAGCTTTGTGACTGTAGTAGAGCGAAGAAAGCTTAAAAACTGCTAACTTACCTCAGAGTCAATTCCAGTTATGTCATCGACTGATGAAGTAGCCCTAGAAACTCATGAGGCTATGAAATCAAGCCCAGTTGAAGAGCCGGTGGTGCCGATGAACAGTGTAATCGACGTCAATAACGCTCGGTGACGCTGAGGTTTTCAACTTAATGTAACGAGCAGTTCATTTACAGAATTGCAGAACTACACTCGGTACCGTGACTCTGGTTATCCACTTAGCCCCTTTTCAAATGTCGAGCCAGAGAGACAGTGAGTTGATATTTCTGCAGGAATCACGTGACTCTCGTGAAGCGTGCGTCGATTGGCTTCCGTGATGAAGACGCTGCCGTGTGCGCTGTACATATCACGCGTTCGGCGTTCGGCGCCGCTGCGGCGCCGTGGCTCGCCAACGGAGACGGGCGCCGTGGTGGCGCGGCGCCTACGCCTCCTCTCTCTGTCTATCCTCGGTCTTTTAGAATTCGTTGCGTTGGTTGCGTGTCTCGTAGTTTTGTGTTCGCCCGAACACGCGTTGCGTATCTTCGTAGTCGCGTTGACCAGTCTACAGAGTCACGAAGGCGGAAGCAGGCGCGGGGGGCATGTGAGCGTAACTGCATTATCGAAATGTTTCCCATGATGCCGATTGGCACATCTTATATGCACTAATCTGGGCAGTGCACCGTTGCTTCACTCTTGCCGCAGTGCTGCTCAGCTATACCATTTCTTTTGATACACGGTACCCAAGGACGTGTTTCACTCAATATAATGGCGGGAACATATATGAGAGAATTTCCAGAAATTATATGTAACATACCGACGGAGGCAAAATGCGAGACGTCTTGTATTGTGCGATTTCAGTGCACGCTAATGCACTTCAGGTGGTCTAAATTACCCGGAGCCTTCCACTGCAGCGTCTCAGATAGCCTGAATAGGTTCGGGACACTAAATGCCCCAAAACAACAAAGCCAAACAGCATTACGCGCCATTTCCGACGTGTGTGAGAGTCGGGCCTGATACGGGCATGACCCAGGCCCGGGCCCGGCCCGGGCCCGAAGCTCATGGGCCCGAGCCCGGCCCGGGCCCGATCTAACAATTACTTACCCGGCCCGACCCGGCCCGCGGGCCGGGCCGGGCCCGGGCTTTCGGGCCGGCCCGGGCCCGTGCAGTGCTCTACTTCCGGTATAATCTCATGCGAAGCATTGCCGCGTTTCACTGGAAGATTCGGCTTGTACTCGGAGTGCTCGCGCCATGATTTTGGCGGCCGTACCGAATTACCCCACGAAAAAAAAAAACGCCATAAGTTTTCCCTGGTAGCAACGGAAGTGGAGAGTCTTCGGCAAGAGACCTTTCCTCATCCAGTGAATTACGACTTGCGCTCACACGCTAACGCTTTTTCGCCTACGCGGCTATTCTATGCAGTGTCTCTCGTTTTCTTTCAGTGTGCCTTCTATGGGTTCGGAAGGAAGCTAAAGACGCCGTTCCTCAGGAGTGCTTTGTGCGCTTTTTCGATGCCTGCGGGGGCCCCGTCCTCCAACACAAGAGGAAACTCTGCCCCGACGTCTAGATCAACTACTGGATGGACAACAAATTTATTTTATTTAAGCTCACAAATAAGCAGGAAGAGTATAACATTTCTGTTGGATTTAAATATCACTAGATCGAGTATGTCCCATCGTTTAAATTTCGGGTGCACTTTTTGATGACAACCGAAGTTGAAGACCGGAAATAAACCAACCACATGATGTCAGCTTGTCTAGGTCTTTTTTTGTTTCATAGAAACTTAGGTCTGCAGTTTGAAACTGGTTGATGTTTCACTCGACCACTATATCACTTGCCCACTCATTCACATCTACACCACTGTCTCCCAGTTTGAGGCACGACTTCCTGAACTAACGTACATATTGGCTATGTATATTTACAAAACAGGGTTCTAATCTGAATAAAATTTCTCCAATCAATAGAACACACTCCAGTTTTTGGAAGCTTAACGTACTTACTGTCCACTAATTCCACAACCTTAAACTCACCATATATACATCGCATATATCGGCAAAAGAATTGGAAAGAACGTGGGCAGTTATATGGGGCATCGTTACCCTAGCTATGCTCCCTATCATCTACGCATCGACAGATTTAGACTACCATTATCCAGGACAACCCTAGGAAAGCAAACCTCCTTGTAATAAATACCCACCTACTCGACAAATATAGCTATACCCATGAACAATGTAGAACAAAACACAGTTTAAATAAAAATGCTGACCTGTACTTACTCTCTTTTAGTGTGTCTTAAATATATCGTCAATTGGAAATATTTTTCCAGTATTTTTGTAATTTTGTGTAATTGTGTAGAAGTCAGTGAGTTCTTTCAATATGTATTTCACATTCTGTATTGTACTTCGACTTTTGACCTATGTTCCTGGTGTAGGTTTTTTTGCATTTTTTTCTCTTTTTGTCTTGTTGTGGGTGATTGCTGTTGATTGCCCTGGTATATTTCAAAGCGTGTCTTCCCGGTCTTTTTTTCTATTTTTTGAATTTTGCTTATATGTGCCTAAAAAAAGAAATCATTGTATTTTGATGTTTCAGTGCAATGAAGAAAATCTGTTGGTGGAGGGACTCTATAGTGATTCAAAGATAATCGGCTTTAGTGCCTTCAACCTAGTAAACGCTTGTCGTAATAAAGGGAACTAAACTGAAACAAAAATCGGTGACAATCCTTCATAGCTGTAGAGGCGCGACTGTTGCACCGACCTTTAGATCCACAGTTTGATTCAAATACATATGTATAGATCTTTGCAATTGCCGAATAATACAGTAAGAGCACTGACAGCCGGACACGGTAGTCTTTAATATCGGCGAGAAGCAACAAAATTAGAAATGCGATGAACAGCATTTCATCGTCCTTCTAGACATACGAGCGCACAGATAACGCATAACAGGGTACATGCATCCCTAAGCAAATGGCGCAGCAGGCAGCACTCAAACACAAGTATGATTTCTGAAGTTGCGCACCGTGCAGCACATCTTCTTACTTCTCGCCTACATTAGGCGCTACTTCGTCCCGTTGTCACTGCTCGCGAGACATTGCAAAATTGCTATGGTGTACAGTTAATGAAAAGGTGTGTACATCGTCAATTCGATCCATAGTACATCGACAGCCTGCTCGACAGCTGTGTTCACACCCAAATGAACCATAGAAAGCAGAATGTCGACCAAAAGGTAGACGACCAGTGACGCACAGAAGGTTAGATAGTTAATCGACCGCCAGATCGGCAACTTGATTCAGCACTAGATTGAAAACTGTAGTTGCAGACACGAACATCTATGAATATTTCGAGCTATACGCCAAGAACAGTGACTTTTGTGAACGCCATGTAGGGCAAATAACTGATCCTCACATGCACTACAGAAATGTTAAATAGGACAATAATTCACTTAGCCTATAATAACCTTTCATTCGTTCAAATATTTAACATTATGTTGCAGAAACCTGACATGTTTTCACGCGTATTTTATTTTGATGTATTGGGGCTGCAGGCGCAATGAATGTTAGCAAGGTTCGGCGCATAGCATGCCAGAGTGTCTGAAAAGCTTCGCAATCATTCTATTAAAACTTCGCAAAGGACGCAAATAATCAAGTTTATTGGAGAGTTTACGTGACCACCAGCGAAAACGCTGGAAGGTTCCATGACTGCTTTATAAAAGATGACGCATTCCGACGAAGATTAGATTATGTGACGACTGACGACAGTGCTTACCGCTATCGGTAATAATAATAATAATAATAATAATAATAATAATAATAATAATAATAATAATAACAACAACAATAATAATAATAATAATAATAATAATAACAACAAATATCTGGGCACTTACGCCCCAGAACCATGATATCATTACGAGAGACGTCGTAGTGGAGGCTTCCGCAAAATTTTACCATCCGGTGTTCTTCAACGAGCACTGACATCGCACAGCGGGCCTCTAGCGTTTCGCCTCCATCGAAAAGCAACCGCCGCGGCCGGAATCAAACCCACGATCTTCGAGTCCGGAGCCGAGCACCATAACCACTGCTGCACCGCGGCTGACGTGCCACTAAGAGTGTACGGCTTGTATTGCTTGCACGTTAACTTTTCGTTTCCAGGGGGTAAAGTTCACCCGAGTAAAGAGTTTCGTTTTGAACATGCCGAATGCCGCATTCTTAAACGTCACGACCATGTGACATCTGGTGGAGGTGCTCTTCGTTCACGTTCCAAACGCCCCCATCAACCCAGATCACAAAGAAGACACCAACACCACCCGCGACAGTCGAGCCAGTCACGGACTGAAATGACTACCTCCCCAATATGGACTCCTACCATATAAGCCAAAAAGCCGAAGCGACGAAGACAAGAGGCACTAGGAAGGCCACAGTGCCCCTGTAGCGATTGTGATGCTGCCGTCTAGGGAGATGCCGACCTTCCGTGGATCGGCATGCGAAGACCTCAAAACCTGGTTAGAGACATTCGAAATGTTCTGAACTATTGACAACTGGAACACCGAGGACAAGGTGCGCCATGTGCACTTTTACCTGGAAGAAGGAGCAAGGACATTACTCAAGAATCGGCAGTCCACACTTCCAACCTGGGGCCCTTATCGCTGCCCATTCGTGGAGACGTACACCGAATGTCCTCCGAAAAGAAAGTGCAGCAGCCTTGCTGCACACACAAGCGCAACTCCCGAACAAAAAACGTGACCATCTTCGCAAAAAAAAATAATAATGATAACCCGACTGTCCGGACCCGCCGACCCTGACATGCACGAGGGAGAAGAAAGTCTCTTTTCCCACGCGAGGAGCCGAGCAAGACCACTTCCCTGGGCTCATGCTGAACCCACCCAAGACCGCTCAGAAATTAATAGGGAGGTGAGGATGAGGAGGAGGGGGAATGGCATCAACTCCACTGTTACTACAGTGTTCGTACCACTAGTGCGGAGCTGCCCATTTTTTTTGGCCCACTAAAGGCACCTTGAGTATATCTATCTATCTATCTATCTATCTATCTATCTATCTATCTATCTATCTATCTATCTATCTATCTATCTATCTATCTATCTATCTATCTATCTATCTATCTATCTATCTATCTATCTATCTATCTATCCGCCTTCGTGCAGGTGCTCTCGTGATCGCCTCCTTCACAGTGAAGGTGAATTCCAGTGATCATGAAATTCACAACATTCACATCAAGCTACGTTACGATAACCTTCTTTCTGGCGGTAACTCCTTCATCTACTACCGGCAGCACGACAAGGCAGTTGAGAAGCAGTCCTATCAGTTACCCTCCTCCAAACCTGTAACATCCCCAAAGTAATCAGTACTGCAAAGGTTTTTTTTGCATACGAATATCCGCAGGGTCATTGAAAAGCGTGATTTTAAAGTAGCCTCATCAGCATATCTTCATGCAATGCTGTTTTGCTTAGTGAGACGTCGCTTAACTTGTACATTAGCGATTCTGAAATCCGGCTGTTCTTTCTCCAATTCAACATATTTTTCAAAGATTAAGAAAACCGTACCCACGGTGGTGCCGTCCTCATCGCCATGAGCCGTGAGCTACGATACATCTCGGCAATGATGCTGCTAACAGATCAGCTGTCATCATGTCATGCTCTGCAGAATTCCGCAACCTGACATTTG
>JALIZH010019075.1:0-66903 GCA_030522465.1 Rhipicephalus appendiculatus | reverse complement strand
TAGGCTCTGTTTAATTGAGGCTGTTAAGCGCAGCCAATTGACTAAGAATAGAAAATTGAGCGAGTTGGTATTGATTCATATTTAGGACTGTGCAGCGCGCACAAAAAAGACGAGGGACAGAAGAAGTGCACGAGACATGCGCTGACTCACAACTAAATTTTTATTCCGAAAACACGAAAAAGTAAACAAGGAGGTATCATCGAGTCACATGATTTGCGCTCCTAACGAAAAACAAAAAGAACATCCCTGGCTGCCACCCCGCAACATAGCATGCGCACTACGAGTTTTTTGTCGCGTTGCCGCACGTGCTGACCAAAAACTCGTATTCCCTATCCCAAAGCTTTATCGATGGCTGGCTCACGCATCTTTCACAGCTTCTTCTAATGTGGAAGGCCTCTATAATTTCTCGGGCAAGCTGCTTTTTATGCCTGGACAGAACCTTGGTATCAGTAAAGTGTGGAGTGCACCCGCACTCCCGACAATGGTCTGCTAAATGGGAATGCGTGTCTTGTGTTAATGAACGCTTGTGTTCACCCAAACGAACATTCAGGCACCTTCCACTCTGTCCAATGTAAGAACTGCCACACGACAATGGTATCTGGTACACGATTCCTACGTCGCAATCAACAAACTTGGACATGTGTCTTATACCACATTCTCCGTTCGCATCTTTCGACCCACTAGGCTGTGTGCACTTGTTCACACGGGCGCACATGCCGGACAACTTGTTTGGGGAGGAAAAGACGACGTCCACCCCGTAGCGCTTAGCGACATTTTTTAGGCCATGTGACATCTTGTGTGCGTAGGGTAAAACAGCATATCTTTTTCGCTTACAGCTGCCTTCAGTATGCGCAGTCTCTTGTTGCACTGCGCAGCTAGCCTCCTTGCACATCAAAGACCCCTATCGGGTAGCGAATTCGTTAGAAGTAACAATTTTTTTGAGAGAAAACAACCCAGGGAATTGCCAGGCCATGAGCGTTGATGTTGAAGACCTCTTCTACTCGCTCCCACATGATGAACTTATGAAGAGTGTAAAAATGTGCATTTGTGATTTCAATGATGAGTACGCATTTTATGAGAGATGTAAAATTTCAGTAGAGGCCTCTCTAGAACTCCTGTTCGTTTACCTTCGCTCTACCTTTGTACAACATCAAGGCAACCTGTACATACAGAAAAGTGGCGTCTGTATAGGGTCTAGGGTTGCCCCGGTACTCAGTGAAATTTTTTTGAGCAGAGTAGATAGGTTGTTGGCTGAGCGCTTAGATGGCATGGTAGGTCATGTGTACCGATATGTGGATGATTATTTGGTCTTCTTTGAGAGCACAGATTACACGAGAAGCAGCATAGACATTCTCAAAGTCTTCAAGGAATGTGGGCTTGGTCTCAAATTTACGGTTGAATTAATGAAAGAAGAGTCTATTCAGTTTTTAGACCTGAAAATTAACTTTTCTCCCACTCATGTATGTTGGCGATACTTCCAAAGAACCATGAAACCGTTGCTCGATTTCAGCTCTAGCCATTCCAAGCTTATCAAGCAGGGGATAGCACTCGCGTGCATCCGCTCTGCCCTAGAAAGAACATGCACACACGGTCTGCGCCATAGTTTTGACGAACAAGTCGCCAGATTAAGGAGAGGTGGATTCCCGGACGTCGCAATCGCAAAGGCGTGCGAAAAACTGATGACGGCAAAAAAGTCAGTGCAACAAGAGACTGCGCATACTGAAGGCAGCTGTAAGCGAAAAAGATATGCTGTTTTACCCTACGCACACAAGATGTCACATGGCCTAAAAAATGTCGCTAAGCGCTACGGGGTGGACGTCGTCTTTTCCTCCCCAAACAAGTTGTCCGGCATGTGCGCCCGTGTGAACAAGTGCACACAGCCTAGTGGGTCGAAAGATGCGAACGGAGAATGTGGTATAAGACACATGTCCAAGTTTGTTGATTGCGACGTAGGAATCGTGTACCAGATACCATTGTCGTGTGGCAGTTCTTACATTGGACAGAGTGGAAGGTGCCTGAATGTTCGTTTGGGTGAACACAAGCGTTCATTAACACAAGACACGCATTCCCATTTAGCAGACCATTGTCGGGAGTGCGGGTGCACTCCACACTTTACTGATACCAAGGTTCTGTCCAGGCATAAAAAGCAGCTTGCCCGAGAAATTATAGAGGCCTTCCACATTAGAAGAAGCTGTGAAAGATGCGTGAGCCAGCCATCGATAAAGCTTTGGGATAGGGAATACGAGTTTTTGGTCAGCACGTGCGGCAACGCGACAAAAAACTCGTAGTGCGCATGCTATGTTGCGGGGTGGCAGCCAGGGATGTTCTTTTTGTTTTTCGTTAGGAGCGCAAATCATGTGACTCGATGATACCTCCTTGTTTACTTTTTCGTGTTCTCGGAATAAAATTTAGTTGTGAGTCAGCGCATGTCTCGTGCACTTTTTCTGTCCCTCGTCTTTTTTGTGAGCGCTGCACAGTCCTAAATATGAGCCAATTGACTAGTTCCGTAGTTCACTGGTTTTCGGTACACCATACGGAAACTGCCACTTAGCTCATGCAATTTATTTTTATTTTACATTAGTTTACCCTTAGGGTACATGTTTTATTACAAAGGGGAGGGGCTATCGTGCATAAACATATCAGTTCCGTAATCTCTCAGTTTTCGGTGTAACAACGCGGGCTTGTGCGAAAGAGCTCTGGTTAGTAGCAATCGCGCACGCGTCAGTGAGTTCACCACTCATTTTCCTTCTTTCCCTTGCCTCCCTCCTCATCTTTCGATTCCCCTTTCCGTTGCACCAGTGTAGGGTGTCCAACCGCGTGCTTTTCCGGCTAACATCTCTGCCTTTCTTCTTCTGGTTTCCCTCTTTCCTTTAGTATAATATCACCACGTTTCACTGCCTATTCCACACCCACTGCTTTTTTTGCAGGGCTTCTCTCTCTATGCTGAGCTGATACACTTGCCGCAGCCGTATTTTTGAGGTACTATATGGTTGCGATAGTCCGATGCCCTGATACGTGTATTGCCATCACTATCCGGTAGTCTTGTAGGCTGCGCGATGTCAAAATTCAGAGGCACGTCACACCCAGAACCAAGAAGCGTGCCAGAAGAAGCGAAAAGCATGCGTTTCACAACGTCCAGAGCTGCAATCACGAGTGTTCGCGTTTGGACAGTGTGTAGCACGCTAGTACTGGCCAGAAGAATCCGACCAGACGACGACGAAGACGACGACGCACCAAGCACGAGGTGGTTACGCCTGTTCTTGTTCGCGTCTACCTAAATGGCTTCAGACGAACTATACATAGTTCGTGGTCTAACAGCATCGACATCTGTCTGCCTCTTCCCACAAGTGCAATCAGTACATGTTACAGTATGTACAGGCGATACTATGCTTCGTCGGATTGGAATGTTTAGTACAGTTCATAAGAACTACAAGGCTACGCACATTCGTGGAATTGTCTAGTACTTTAATGTCACTGTCAACACTTCGCCTTCCTTGTGGAACTGCGGTGTTTTTCAGTGCGGTCGTTTCGGTGTTCTCATTGTCATAAATCTCAAACTTACGCCAGTTTCTAAGAAATAACGAAGGTTATGAATTTCCAACCAGCAACTACATAAGAAATTGTGTCGTCGTCTATACTCTTGTTCCCATGCTATTGGTCTGGTATCAAAACAGTGTCACTTAATCGAATCCCCCCCATCTAACACGATTTCGAGAATACGCATACGCTTTGCCCACTGCAAATAAAAACTGAGAAAATTAATCCGTTACTGTTAGAGTCAATAATATGGGACACCAAATCCGCATGTCTTTTTTTTCCGTAAAATCGGTATGCTGAAGAGACACACAGAATGCCAGAACACATTGTCTATCAATTTGTGAGTTTCTTGCTTACATTATTGGTCTAATGTGGCCAGCACGCAGTTCACACTGATTTAGGACAAACACGTACTATATCAACTACTTACTCATATGACAGTCGCATTAATATTGCTGTAACTTAATTTCCATGGACATATTTTGCTTGTACACTATATATTGAAAATAAATTTCCCCGCTCGTTCTCCGTAGACTGCGTTAGGTTTTTTTTATATTTTGCTTATCATATCATATTGTCAAATTTATCCTTATTTTTTTGTGCCTATTTTCTTTCCTCTTGCTCAAGAAACTCGGCGCGCTGTTTTCGGAGATCAGAAAGTAAATATTATTCTGCATTTTTGTAAAAGTAGTTTAAGTGTGCGCGACGATGTGTATTTATGAAAAATTACGTTTTCTTCATTGATACTTTAGTTTGCAGCAGTATATATTCCAGTCCATATTCCTCCCCTTTTCGTCTGGGTTGACGTTTCTATTCACGCAGTACGCTGTCACCGCTTGGGGAAGTATGACAAACGTTCCCTCGACGGCTGCTAGCATGTCTCCGGAGGCTTCATGGCACGGTGCCGTGCGTAGAAGGCTGATGTGGCGCCGTCATTCATGCGGTGGTAAAGCGGCTGCTGGCAGCAACCCGGCCGCTGTTTTACCGAGCTTTTTGCGTAGCGTTTTTTTTCTTCGCTCTTTACCACGCGTACTGATTTCTTCCGTTTTTTTCACCGCTCGCATTAGGACTGCCAAAAATAAAGCAAACGCGTGGACAGGCAAACATAGTTGGTTCGCAAGAACGGTGGTTAAGTTCTGGCAATCGACGGTATGAAGGGACGTAATTGAATAGCCCTTGCTCAATGTGACCAGGCTTTTTCGCACAACGGTGCAGCTTACACCGCAGATAGGGTTTGAGGCTGGAAATGCGTTTTATCTATCGTAAACAATCTATAGATTGATTCGGGCCGCAATGCCTAACAATGATATTCATTGATGAAGCGTTACGTCCCGAAACCACAATATGACTATGAGAGAGGCTGTAATGGGGGGGCTTCGGAAATTTCGGACAACCTGGGGTTCTCTAACGTGCACCTAGATCTCAACACACAGGCCTCTCGTATTTTGCCTCCATCGAAATGTGTCAGCCGCTGGCGTGATTCGATCCCGCGGCCTGTGCGTCAGCAATTCAACGCCGCAACCGCTAGTCCGATGCGGCGGGGACGGCCGCTATACCTGTCGTGTTATTTTACTTTAAAAGAGTTGCGTGTGCGGCAAACAAGGCGTTTGAGCGAACGAAGTGCATAGCTCGGCAAAAGTGAATTAGAAATTGAACAAGGGTTTTTGCCTGGGCTGGCAAACACAGGGCAAATAGACACCTGGGATGATAGGCACAGATGCACTTGCAGGTGCTTTTATGCCTTTATCTGTGTTTTTGCATGTAATGGACAGCGCACGCTCAACCATAAGACTGATTTTTAATTGCGCCAGGATCACACGGAAGAGGAATTTGAATTTTCTAACGATAGCAGCGTACAGTAGTAAACCTTGAAAGAACAAACAAACAACAACACTACAACCAGCACCAAAGAATAAGTTCTTTGCAACCTTCAGCGTTGCTGGTTTGTGAAAACACGCCATTTAGCATGTTGCTACGTATATTGGTTTACGTCAGTGACATCATCTGTTTATAGTACGCCGGATGAGGCATACCAGTAAACGAAAGAAGCCGATCGTCTATGGTGCGAAGCGTAAGCGTTGAAACTCGTGCCCGGGAACAGCCTATACCGAAAACTCACGCAATGCATACATCATCTCCGAGGCAGTTCTGAACATCTGATGTGTGGTCAATGGCTGTTTACACGGTGCCGGCACAAGCTGCTTGTTCTTGAATAAGAAAAAAAATAAAATAATACTATCCAAACATGCTACGGGCTTCTTCGCAAAGACCGAGGCACAGCATGACCTCTCTTGGCCTGGTGATGTATGCCGACCGCTGAGGTTTCTTTCATCTCATGGTCACACCCGCGTGTGTGCCAAACTCTTAGCGCGGAAATTCCAGCAGCTAAGAAGGTAAAAGGAAACTTTAGAGGATAACGCATTCGCGCTTACGCCTATAGCACCCGCGAGCTGAGTTCAGTGGGTGATAAATTGGACCCGATAGTATAATAGTGTCGGGAAACTGGTGCTCCAGCTTTCGCCGCTTCCTGTTCCGGTGTAACATTTATTCCCGAATCGGCTCGTACGTCACATATGCTCCCGTCAAATATAGGGAACAATGGAAAGTCACTATAAGCCTGCGCTACAGGAGAAAGCTGGCAAACGCCACGCTTTCAACGCGTGTGTGACGACAGGCCGAGAGGCCAGACCCGTACGCTGAAGTTCTGCACAACACGCGCGTTTAGCATTTGTCAACGTCTAGCGTTAGAAACTAAGCGAGTATAATAAAGGAGGCGCTTACGAGTAACACCACTGCAGGCTTTCGCTCACCTATAGCACGGACCCGGGCGAAGGAGTACTGGCGATGTGGAGATGCGGCACTTTCATGCGGAAGAACGTCGCGAGGAATAGTGATAAACGACCGGAAGGCTATTTCTATGAGCACCGTGTTAGCAGAAATGCATAATGGTAACCCTCCCTTTTTTCTGGGAGACTTTTGCAGCGTATCAAACTGTTCTCTACGCTTCGTACATTTTCCGGGCTGTATGAATTGCCTTTGCGAGAAGTTCTGACAAATCGTGTAATATATATTCCGTTCTTTTTCCTTTCAGTGCATACACTTGGAAGCTTAGCTTTTGAATACGAGAGTTCGCATTCAAGGATGTTGGCACACTGCTTTATATCTTAATTATGGCGGCATAGTAGCTATAAATACATTTCGTCAATGTGGTCTCCAGTTATATTCTACCAAAAACCTGCCTTAAGGTTTCGACAACTACGTGAAATCTTAAGCCTTGCTGGGGTCATTCAAGCGGCCTTCCCTCTAAGCATTTTGCTTTTGTGATGAGGTAATTTAGCAGAAGTCTGTACTCGTACGATCTTTCGTTAAACTATTGACACGTAGCAAAAGTGTCCATCACATACGGCTATTTCTGTTAGAAAGAAGTAAATGAAGCTAATTTCAGTAACATGCGCAGTTGTAAACCACGCATGTGGTTTATTTTTACCGTTAGTGAGCTCTGTAACGAGCATAGTGGATGACTCAATACTGTAAGGTACAGCAAGGAGGATTTGATATCCCGAGCGGATACCATCTTAGCTCAATACTACTGCTCACGCCCCCTTGAAACATTAAATTAGGGAAACGGACGATGGTGTCTTAATATACCGCAATTTACTCACATACAACACCAAGACAGCTTAGTTGTCATATGGTGACTAATTGATTACTGGTGTTAGCTAATCGAACTATAGTAAAGCGATGGACTAAAGCTCAGGAAATTTCGGATAACGTTGGCTACCTATGGTTAAAACAACACTGACATTCGTTGAAATTAACGTTAAGGATTAAGTTGTTGCCTTCACATTCACATACACAACAATTTATATGCAGGCTAATTCCTGATTTTTTTTTCATTGTGTCTGTATGGCAACGCAATTGCAAATACAGCACATATCCTGAGTTGGCTAAACTCCAACGCTTGATAATTTTACCGGCTACCACAGAAAATGAGCGCCTTAAACGGCCATATGTTTAATCTCAGTCGTACAGTGTAACGCAAAGAAAAAAAAAAGGTGAGTGTTCATTGCGTTAGCTTTTGCAAGAATTAACACTTACTACGGCCACTGTAATCCTGGGAGCAAGCAATTGCATGAAATGTTACATGCTCATTTCTCGGTATATAAAGACGCGGTATACAACTTTACTTATGATTGAGAAACTAAAATACGTAGAATGTATCGAAATCCGAGAGAAAAAAAGTTTTCTCAGACTGTTCAAGCGGTATAATTTCTAATTTTTTAAAAAAGCTGCCTATCATTATCATTATCACGTGCTTAAACGAAAGAAAAAAAAAACATGAAAGAAACTGTGGCCCTCCAAATTGTAATTGAAGAAAATGTGCGGTCTGGAATAAAATTGTCTTTCAACGAAACAGGGCTTTTATAGACGCCATTTTTTCTTTAATGCCAACAACCTCAGCCTCGAAGACCATGAATAAATAAATAAGTAAATAAATAAATAAATAAATAAATAAAAATCTCAAAGTTTTAGCGCAGCCTGCCCAGGAAAAGCGCGCTGCAAACTCGTTGTTTACGCGTCCTTGCTCAGCCAGGCACTGGACCGGGCTTGTTCAGCGCAACGTCGAACGAAGATTTGCGCGGTAAAAATTTTCGCTTCAAGCCATCGGCGACTTTATCGGTGCGTGAACGGCGCGCTTTTTTCACTCTTATCTCACCTGTCCAACCCTGAAAACGTATGTGTGCCTGAGCTTGTACGATCAAGCTTCTTTCAGTCGCAGTAAAGTAAGGAAATACGAAAATTCCGGAGCGCTGACGTGGCTCTAGGGCATTCTCGCTGACTATTTCGCGCTTACTTGGCGCATTCGCTTGTGAAAAATGGTAGGTGATAACTTACTTCCCCGCAAGTTACCCACGGAAGCTTTAAAAGACGAGCCCGTTTCTTAGTTCAAATACCAATAAATAGTGCTGTCTTTCGGAGCTGGCATTTGTGGAGTGCGAATAGTTAGTCTGGGGATTTATAGCAAGACAGGTAGCAGAAAAAAAAACGCTTTTAATTTTACGGAACTACTGGAGATTTATAGCAAAAAAAAAAAACAGGTAGCAGGACCAAAAGCTTTTAATTTTATGAAAATAAGCCAACGTTTTCCTGTGGCGAGAATTGAATACATTACCTCTTACCGGCACGCTATTCACCTAGGCATATAACCACCTCTTCTTCATATTTTTTCCCGTTGAAGTCCGCGAGCACTCGTATCGGCTTTCAAACAGCGCGATATTTATTCTTTCGCCAATCTGTCAGCAATAACGCTACTACCTTAGGGTTTGAATGTTACGTGTTTAATTTGCTTTCCTTTGGCCGTTGTCGTGTTCAAGGCAGGCCATACAATAGACTACAAAGACCCTAGTAGAACGAAAATTCTGTCCTTATTAAGTTAATAGCATGTTATAATATGCTGTTATGTAGCTAATACCATGGTCATGCAATACTTTTCTTATGGTCATGAAACTCCCGACTCAGTTTCGTAGTGGGACAAAAGTGGACGACAGAAGCGCCGCTGTGAGTTAAACGCGGCCGATCTACCGTGATTGGAAAAGCAGAAGTGCGTTTTGCATAGGTGTTTCCCATGAAAAAAGAAAAAAAAATCTGAGAATTTCCTCATTCATTGTGTTCGTAAACTGAACCTAGCAGTGGTGATTGTTGACCAAATAATGAAGGAGGCGTGTTTTTTTACTAGCTCATGTCATTATTCGTTAGCTATGGTTCGTCCAACTTTAGTAAGCGATGGGATAACATGCTGTGTAACTAGCATGTTATCCACTAGCGTGGGCTTCCCATCAAGTAATGCAGATTCGCTTGTGCTCATGCCTACACATACGTTTCGCAAGCCCGGCGTATTTTTTAAAGTCGAGCTTAAGTTGTGTATTGGATCAATCATTAGTTTAGATGACCCAAAAATTAACATTCCTTGCGCAGGAAGTTTTGGTGGACCCTGTGGCGCGCTGGCAGTTCGCAACGCTCATTCTCCCGCTAATCGAGCATTTATTCTGAAGTTGCGAATGACAACTTCCCATGCAGAATAAGCTAGTCTGAACATGCAGCCATCTTGGCACATGCAGAAGCACCTGTAAACTGCGCAAGCACTATATAGGCAGCGTTCACGATTTCAGAGCGAAAGTTCTTGCCTTTACTCATACAAATTTGATAACGCTGAGTAATCCGAGCTGGACGAATTTTTTTCCCCTTCATTCACATTTACTGTTGAAGTGACCATGAGTTCATGGTCGGCGTTCCAATAACATCTCCGGCATCAAGATGTATCTCGTACGGTGATTCCACTGTCTAGGGGGCTTCCATTATAACAACAGTACTCAATGTATGGCAGATAGCACGGCCATAGTGGCAGTTACCATGCCCAACCCACATGCCCGTTGTTTACCGATACGCATTGATAGCCAAGCAGCCTGTCGAGCCCTCGCGACAGGTGACATTCCTGACGCGCAATACAGAACATTAGCGAAGCACTTAGATGCCCACCCTTCGTTACGTGTTCAAATACAGTGAATACCTGGTCACTCAGGGATCAGGTGGAATGAAGCGGCACACGTCATCTCTGGTGTAAGTATCCCGGGCCCTCCGCTGTGGTGGCTGGATTCCCTGAAACGAACCGAATTTCTTGTTATGGCGCGTTCAGACAGGCGCGCAGGATTAGGCTAGGTGCGCAACAACCGCAGGGTTTATCCCGATTCACCTCACTCCATGACTAGACGTTAGGCAGCCCTGGCGAGGCGTGCCCAAAGTCACTCTTTAATGACTCCCCACATTCAGCACTACATGCAATGCAAAGACGGGTCTCCTGCCTGCGTGGCATGCGGTGGCTTCCCGGATAACGCCCACGTTCTGTGCGATTCTCCGAGTGGCCTTGCAGCCATGGGCGAGAGCCACACACACATGCCCACCAACCTAAGACCTGCGACCCTGGAGAAGTGGCCGGTGGACTCCTTCCCAGACACCATGAAGGCACAACTCGGACATTTGCAACTTCTAGGGCCTGTTCGATGCCTAGGCCTTGCTTTTTTCTCCCTTTTTTTAGTGGAACAGTACTGGGGATTGTTTATTTTTAATAAAGTTGTCCTCTCTCTCTCTCTCTATTAAACGTACGTGAATTCAAAAAGGGCGTGGGTTCAATTTCCAACCACTGTGGCCGCACTTCGATGGAGCGAAATGCAAATAACAGCCGGGCGCTTAGATTTAGGTGCACGTTCAAGAAAGAACCTTACGTTGCCAAAATGGACCCGCAGTACCGTGCTACTGCTTTCGCCTAATCAGGAGGATTTGGCACGTAGGCATTCTTATTATTATTATTATTATTATTATTATTATTATTATTATAATTATTATTATTATTATTATTATTATTTATTTGATTCAACGACAACCCCTCAGCACCTTGTCGCAGGATTGTTCTCTTCCGCCTCTGACGTAGTTCTGCGTTGCCTGTCAAGATAATAGGAGAATTTAGTCGACGCTTTTATATCCAGAGCAACAGCCTTGCACAAAGCAAGTGTCAGGCATCGCTGCTATGGCGGTTTAGCGTGAAAGCTTACAGGTGTTGTTATTCTATTACAAAACACAGCGCGAATCGAAAGGGACAAGAAAGACCAACCTAGAAAGACTACCACTGTGGGTACGTCAGTCTTTCTTCCACTAGTTATTTCACACTGTACTGGTTCTTCGAAGGGAATAAACTAAACAAAAATAGTTTAGGCAACCTTAATGATCTAAATAAGTGCCTTAATGCCGCTAGCCGTAAGCGTTTGGCAATGTTTCAGTTCATTTGCCTAGACATAAGAGTAAAAGCAACTGTATTGTAGTGGGTATGTGCCACGAAGATGGCACTTACCCATGAGATAACAGCCTCCTCTTTCGATGAAATCGTTCAATTAATTTATTCTACTCGAGGAGTTCAGCTGCGTTTACCTCTGTCTTGCCTCCGCGATCAACTCTAGCGGTGCGCTGTCGCACAGCCAAAGCGGATTGCAGAGTCCACATAGAAGAAGAGCATGGTTGAGATCTGCTACGCAAGATTCTGGAACGATACCAGCTGCTGACAAGCAGTCTAGTGTTTCAATAAACTCATATAGTTTATCTTCGGTATTTATTTTTACAGTTAATTGGCCTTTAACTTAAGTAAACTTGTGCTTCGATGCCATATGAATTTTATACAACTCCTAAGGGGAGATGCTACAGGAAAAACGCAAGTTTTTCTAAAATTACATGTTTTTTGTCTTTACTTGCTTTCACGAGCTTAGTTTCTTTCCTTTCATGACAAAAAAAATTAACGTTGCAGTTAAACTCGAAGTAGGTTAAAATTGCCTTTGAAGAGCACAAGGTGGCTATTAAAAAGTAAAGAGAGCTCATTGTCTAGAGTCCCCTAAAAATTGTCACCTGACCGTTTGCCTTTGCATTTCGCTTGAGGAATTCACCAAAGCAGCATGATCAAAATAACCATGATTCCTAAGCTCTCATAATGGAAGAAATCTTGTCAAAAACCATATATCTGCCACATAGGAGAGTTTCATTTCCAAGTTTAAAATGCGTTTTTCTCGAGATGCAATTTTGGGCAACTTCTTGAGTTTGGACATCATGTTTTTAGTACTTCTCATAGTTAGATGAGGATGAAATGTTTCGTGCATTTGTCTTAACATGTGAAGATTGCAATTATTTTCTTCAAAACGTGATATTTTTATATAGTTATTATAATTTTAAAGTAAGAAATTATTATGGGCTGATCGTTTTAAGATTTCACACATTACAGTTTTCTTGTTCATTTAATTGTTTTATGCCCACTTTCTTGATAGTTATTTGCATTCTACAGTTAATGTGGAGCAGTATGAGCCACTAATTACTCATAATTATAAAAGTTTAGCGGCAGAAAGACTGTGTCTAAAAAGCTATATTTTGCACATTGTCATGGTACAAAACGAAAACTATGCAACTTACTATAAAACTGATTACATATCTGAAATCAGCATAAAAACTTATGCAAACAGCGAAAATTTCATTGCACTATGCTACAAATTAAAGAAACTGTTTGTTCGAGTAGCACCTCCTTTTAACTTAATTATATCGAGCTCAGGCTCGTCCCCCATCCACTGTCTCTCGTCACATGATCACGCCATCGTCAATACAGGCCTAAAACATGGCTAACAATGCTGAAAGCCAATGCGAAATGAACTAACAAGATCTAAAATATTATAAACTACCGCAATTAGCAGAATAAAGCACTGTATTTGACCTAAAATTGCGAAAAACATTTCTGAAACATTCCGTTTATACTAGCACCGCGCAAGAGAGCGTGCCACCACCTCGTTAAGTGGGAGCTCCGGCAATTTTAGGGGCGAAGCTCCTTAGGGCATAGGCTTGTCCCGCGTCGTTGTCGTAGCCACCCCTGTGCGATGACGATGACGCTGCCATCACGGCACAGCACATGGAATGTACCCGCTATGCGTCATAACGATGGTAGACGAAGAATTAAAAACAGCGCTAAACACGGGACGAGAAGAGGGCACATACACGGCGCTGTGTGGTCATTGGGCGCTATAACGAGCAGCGCGTACGCGAGATTAGCGAAGCCTTTCACATTGATCAGCACGATGTTTCTTGTGTTAGCGTACCCTCAATTTCGCTTCATGCCTGTGAAATTAGATATCTGGGGTCCACTGATATGACAGGTTCTTGATTATGATAGGTTCTTGATTATGTTACCAGTTGGCCTTATCACATGTATGTGCTCTTTGGCTCATGTTTCTTGGTTTCTGCGCCGTCACCTGTATACTATATATTGCACCTGCTTTGCAATAAAACATTGGTTGTTAGTTCAGCGCCGTGTATGTGTCCTCTTGTCGTCCCGTGTTTAGCGCTGTTTTTAATTCTTCGTCTACCATGCAGCACAAACCAGCCCAATCAAGCACATTGTCATAACGATGACGCTGATGACGATGAAGAATAAGCATGTCCCGTTACCCTCTCCGGTGCGCGAAGATCACAGTGAGTACAAGATCTGCTCTACCTGTAAAGACTCGTTGGTGGCGGGAAAAGTTCCTCCGATGAGTGTGACGTACGGCTACCGTTACCCGCCAAAACCGGCGCACTTGCCCCCGCTCAACCCGGTCGAAGAACGTTTGCCGTTCATGCTACCATTTACGAATACTAAAATTTCTTGTATAAATATATGCAGTGTTTGTCACGTCTTTGATGAGGTACTGGCCGAAATTCACGGAAGATTCAAGGTTTACCGATGAACCTCCGGAGCTACGCCCACTCATCATCATTCACTCCGTGGATATGCTGCGATTTTTTTCACTATACACCGATTTCAATAAAACTTTCAACATTGTATTCTCTTCGCTACCCTGATGGTATGTGCCAAATTAGACAACCGTAAGTCATTCAGTTTTTAGGAAACTAATTTTAAAAATTGGTGGCCAATTCAGAAATCACGCTTGGAAACGCGGGTCACCCTGTGTATGTGACGTAACTCTTTTCCAACCTTGCTGCGTATTTCGTGACGACATCGCATACCCAGGACGGAGCCCCTCCCTGTTTCAGTTTTGGTTTTGACACATCGTTTACTGCTTAATTAAAATTATTGACGAGTCGATCAGCAGAATGAACCATCCTAGCTTTTACAGCACTGTTAATACTATTTGAAAACGGCATTATCTCAATATCCTCAAAAATGCCCCGGTGTACCCTTTTAAGCACACAATGGCACACAATGGGTTGCATGTGCTACGCACTCAGGTTTCACGCTACTGGATCATGGATTAGGATCATGGATCATGGAAGCGCATGGATTAGAACTTCACCAAGACGCACAGAAGTTTCACATCAGCACAGGATTTAGCACGCGATTTAGAACTACCCAAAAACATACACAAGATCTACATTGGCGCTGCACTAACCGCAGAATTAAACTGGATTAGAGAAGTACTAGCGCCACATTATGCGCTGGATTTTAAAATTTCTATTGAGATCTCATAGCATTTAAGCCAACGCTGAACATCCGCTTGTCTGGGGTAAATTCCGGTGTGTTTTTGCGAGGGAGATACAGGAAATACGAAAAGTGCAGGGATGTTAACTAGACTAGGTCCATTCAGCTACCGCACACGTGCGCAGGGGAAGAAAGGGTAAAGGAGTGCTCCTTGAAACGTAATATGGCAAAGTGCTGGTGCCAAAAAAAGAAAAAGGTAGGGCGACTTTACCGTTTTATTTAAACGCGTTTAATGGCGCTAACCTGTAGCGTTTGGTCAACTTTTCGTTGACCTGTGTAGATTTTACGTTGGCTTTTGGTCGTAGGCTTTCATACCTTGTGTGTACACACAGAAATCACTGGGACCGGATTTTCCTCCGTAACCCACTTAAGTTGCTCACGGAGAAAGGAAGCGCATGTTCTTCTTGTACTACATCCAGAGATGCAACCTACGATGTGCCCTAACGCGCCGGCAGATAAAGCGGGAGAAGGCACCGAGAAATCCAAGTGAGTGCCGCGCGAAATGCCCATTACACACCACCTGGAGCTGACGTCGCCAAGGAGCCGGCGCGACTGAGGTGAGAGCACATTGCGACGCGACGCGAGCCCAGTGGGGCGCGACGTGAGCGTCATTGGGCGAAAGCGAGGCTTGGCGCATGCAACGTAGTGACATCGACCCTTCCCTCATCCTCTCCTGAATTGATGCACTAGAATATAGCAATAGTGCGCTAATGTAAGTCAACGGATGAGTGAATGGTTGGAGAGGTACTAACACAGCAAACGCTCTCCTCGTAACTCTAACGGGAGTTAAGCTTTGGACATTGCACGATGTAGTAGGTCGCTTAATAATGTTGATTAACTATTGCTCGTGTGCTGCGTAGCCCTACAAATGAGTACTACGCACCCAACAAATGTCCATTACCTATGCTTACTTAGGGTGAACCATTCGGTCCAGTTCTGTAGCTTCCATGTGTACCCCCCACCATTCGAATAATTGTAATTAATGTCTCGGCCATTATTTTGTCCTTTTCTGTAGTAAACGTATGCCCATATAACATATCTATCAAATAGAATCCTTACCAACATTTTTAAGGCGAAAGCCTTTAATGTCTCATGCTCACGTCCGGCGTCCGTCCGTCCGTCCACACCCCCCACTGCGCATGCGCAAACCCATTAAAAAATAAAAATAAAAAATCTTCTCTCCACCTCTCTCTCCTCTAGGCATCCCTCCCCGTGGAGGCCACACGCTCACTGCGCATGCGCGTCCCCTCCTACGCTCCCCCCTCTCTCCTCTAGGCATCCCTGCCCGCGGCGTCCACACCCCCCACTGCGCATGCGCGTCTTCCCCTCTCTATTCTCTGCGACGCTCCCCCCCTCTCTCGCCTCGCGACGCCGACGCAGGCAGCGTCTGTTAGCGAGTTTCTTGGTTGAAAAAAACGGCAGATCCCACGCACTGTGCGAATCGATGTATAATGCGAAGCAGCAAGCAAGGAGCAAATAATGCTATACATAATACGCATATCATGATTTACATGCTAGGACATGTAATTTGTGTTCGTCATACAGTCACGTCACGCAATAGCAATCTTGGTGTATATCAAGCTAGAGAACTGGACGCAAGCGCACTATAAGCGCGGCCGTGGCATGTAAATGGCATTGTAGATAACATGCATGCCATGATATTCATGTTACCACCTGCCACTTATGATCGATATGTAGTCATGTAACGCAATACCAAATCTGGTGTATATCAAGCTAGCGAAACGGCCAGGAGAGTGCCATGAGCGTGGAATGCAAGTCATGTTGCACATGAGATGTCATGATTTCAAAATCACCACTTGTCATTTATGCTCGTCATACAATCACGTCACTCAATACCAAATTTGGTGTATATCAAGCTAGCGAAACAGCCGCGAGCGCGCCATGAGCCTGACATGCAAGTCATGTTGCACATGACATGTCATGATTTCCATATTACTACTTGTCATTTATGCTCGTCATACAATCACGTCGCTCAAAAGAACACTGTACACTCCAAAGTGTGTTCGGCAAAAGCTTGTGGCCATTCGACTGACTATAACATGTCTTTTTTTTTTTAGATGCGAAGCATCTTATGCTCGGGGCTCTGTCCGTCCCGCGTCCGTCCCGCGTCCCTCCCGCGTCCCGCGTCCGGCCACTTTCATGAAGTAGGGAAGCACCCATTATGCGAACCAGAGCACTGTAGTAATATGAAGGCCGCCAACCACTACTACAGTCATCAGAGTCATGGCCGAGAGCACAGAGAGCCTGCTTAGCAATGGCTAGGCAGGTGGTGCCTGTCGCCCAGGTTGACCCCATTCCTTGATCTTGCTTGCATGTGTTTGGAGGGGGCTTAGTCCGTCCCTCCTTCCCGCGTCCCACACCCAGCGCATGCGCGTCCCCTCCCCCCTCTCTCTCCTACGCTCACCCCCCTTCCTCTCCTCTAGGAATTCTCTACTCTACGGAGCGGCCCCCCGCGTCCCACACCCCCGACAGCGGTTGCGCGTCCCCTCCCCTATCCTCTCCTACGCTCACTCCCTTTCTCTACTCTAGAAATCATCTACTCTACGGAGCGGCGCCCGCGTCCCACATCCCCACAGCGCATGCGCGTCCTCTCCTCTAGGAATCCTCTACTCTACGGAGCGGCTCCCGCGTCCCACAACCCCCCACACATGCACGTCCCCTCTCTCTTCTCTCCTACGGTCCCCCCCGTCCTCTCCTCTAGGAATCCTCTACGGAGCGGCGCGAACGACAGGTGGTGTGACAGCTGCATACTCCGCTGGGGGCGCCACGGTAGTTCCGCGGTATGAAAATGACGGAGCGCGCGCGCCTGATTCTTTCTCCTGAGCAGCGCCCGGACCGCTGCCGTGAAATGAGAGCGGCGACGTTCCTCCCGCTCAAGCTAATTATCTCCCCGCTGCTTCGCATCCACGCATGGTTCCCTTTAGCGGGAGATGGGGAACTTTTTCTTTTTAGACTCTCATTGGGATGGCACACAAGCGGAATGTGTGCGTGTTTTATTTTTTAATTTTTTTTACTTTGAATCGCAGCGAGACGCGAGACCAATCTGCCTCTGGTTCACATGCATTCGTATTCTCGTGCCTTGCGCGTCGTGCAGACGCCATCCACGTTCTAGCGTTTAAATTGACGGACACTGTAAATTCCAAATTGCGTTCGTCGAACGCCTGTGCTCATTGAGACGGGGTCGGTCAGAAAGGAAAGCGAAGCGCGCGTTTCCCTCCTTGCATGACTAGGCGCGCTTGGCACAGCGACGCTACGCAAGCAAACCACTTGGATTGCGCTACGCAAGCAAACCACACGCTACGCAAGCAAACCACAAGCAAACCACTTGCAAAGTGCGAGCGGTTTGCTTGCTACGCAAGCAAACCGCTCGCACTTTGCTTGCGTAGCCGCTGCTTCGCGGCTACGCAAGCAAAGTGTGAGCGCAGTCGAGTCCAACGCGACAGGCGTCCTTTTGCGCGCACCGGCGCCCACCTGGCGCCGAGCCAGGGCACGGCCCGAGCGACGGTCGGACGGACGGACGGACGTGAGCATGAGACATTAAAGGCTTTCGCCTTAAAAATTTGGTGTATATCAAGCTAGCGAGATGGCCACGAGAGTGTCATGAGCGTGCATGCAAGTCATGATGCACATGACATGTCATGATTTCCATATCACCACTGGTCATTCGTGCTCGTCATACAATCCCGTAGCTCAATACCAAATTTGGTGTAGATCAAGCTAGCGAAACGGCCACGAGAGTGTCATGAGCGTGGCATGCAAGTCATGTTGCACATGACATGTCATCATTTCCATATTACCACTAGTCATTCATGCTCGTCACATAGCCACGTCACTCCATAGCCAGTTTGATGTATATCAAGCTAGCGAAACGGCCGCGAGCGTGCCATGAGCGTGGCATGCAAGTCATGTTGCACATGACATGTCATGATTTCCATTTAACCACTTGGCATTTATGTTCGTCATACAGTCGCGTCACACAATACCAAATTTGGCGTATATCAAGCTAGCTCAACGGCCGTCAGCGCGCCATGAGCGTGGCATGTAAATCATGTTGTACATGACATGCAGGTCATGATTTTCATATTACCACCTGTCTTTTTTGTTGGTCATGCAGAAATGTTTCGTCGTACCAATTTTTGGAATCAAGTTAAGAAAACGGCCTCAGGAGCACTATGGCCATGGCGTGTAAGTCGTACTTTTCATGACAAGTTAATCATGATTTTCATGATATGACCAGTCATTCATGTTTGTCATACAGTCGTGTTACACCATACCACTTTTGGTCTAAATCCCATTAACGATACGGCGAGGAGAGCACAAAGTCGTAGGCGGCTAGATAGATAGATAGATAGATAGATAGATAGATAGATAGATAGATAGATAGATAGATAGATAGATACGCTCAAAGTCGCCGAAGTTCGAAATGCTTCGCATTTAAAAACCGACTGCTCGCGCTGCTCAACCGTTCACTGGCCACCCCTTATATATGGCACTGGATCTTGACCTGCAAGGTAGTGCCGGTGGGAGATTTCTTCTGTGCGTTGTCGAACGATAAAAATTTGCAGCGTGCGCGTTAACTAAAAGCGGACTGCGGGTCTCTGTGTCCACTCAGACTCTTCTGTCTCTCATTGCCCATTAGCAGCGATTGTGATGTTCCAGTAGGAAACACCGGTCCATCACTGCGTGATTTGCGCCTCCCCAGGTTTCTCTCCTGCGCAACGCTGCGATGAGCGCCAACGTCAACGCCGTCGCCAGTGCAAACGTTAGCGCCCGCTGCTTCGCGTCTACACATGGTTCCCTTTAGCGGGAAATGGTGTAATCTTTAAGGCGAAAGCCTTTAATGTCTCATGCTCACGTCCGTCCGGTGTCCGTCCGACGTCCGTCCGCCCGTCTGTCTGTCTGTCTGTCTGTCTGTCTGTCTGTCTGTCTGTCTGTCCGTCCATCCATCCACCCATCCATCTCTCCGTCCGTCCGTCCGGCCGTCCGTCCGTCCGTCTGTCCATCCGTCCATGTCCGTCCGCCGTCCGTCCGTCCGTCCATCCGAGCTCTGGCACGGAGCCAGGTGGCTGCCAGGATGCGCTAACGGACGCCGGTCACGTCGGACTCTATAGCGCTCGCGCTTTGCTTGTGTAGCGTCCCTGTGCCCAGAGTTTGCAATCATTCTGACCGACGGCGTCTCAGTGGACCCAGGCGTTCACGGAATACACTTTCGAATATACAAAGGGTCCGTCAATTTAAGAGCTGGAACGCGCATGGCGTTTGCACGATGCGCAAAGTGCGAGAAAATACTAACGCATGCGAACGGAGGAAGATGAGTCTCGCGTCTCACTGCGATTCACGGTAAAAAATTAAAAAAAGAAAACACGCACAGATTCGATTTGTAGGTTATCCCACTGAGAGTGTAAAAGAAAAAAAACCGGCAGATCCCACGCACTGTGGGAATCGATGTGATGCGAAGCAGCCAGCAAGGAGCAAATCATGCTGTACATAATATGCATGTCATTATTTACATGATAGGACCTGTCATTTGTGTTCGTCAAACAGTCACGTCGCGCAATACAAATTTTAGTGTATATCAATCTAGCGAACTGGACGCAAGCGCTCGATGAGCGCGGCATGTAAATGGTAGATGACATGCATGCCAAGATTTTCATGTTACCACCTGCCGCTTGTGTTCGATATATCGTCACATCCCGCAATACCAATTTTGGTGTATATCAAGCTAGCGAACTGGACGCAAGCGCACCATGAGCGTGGCATGTAAATGGTAGATGACATGCATGCCAAGATTTTCATGTTACCACCTGCCACTTGTGTTCGACATATCGTCACATCCCGCAATACCAATTTTGGTGTATATCAAGCTAGCGAATTGGACGCAAGCGCACCATGAGCGTGGCATGTAAGTGGCATTGTAGATGACATGCGTGCCAAGATTTACATGTTACCACCTGCCAATTATCGCTGAATCTTTTACCTCGAATCACAGCGAGACGCGAGACCAATCTGCCTCCGTTTCGCATGCGTTCGTATTCTCGCGCTCTGCGCATCGTGCGAACGCCATCCGCGTTCCAGCGTTTAAATTGATGGACACTTTGTCAATTCCAAAGTGTGTTCCTCGAACGCCTGTGCCCACTGAGACGGGGTCGGTCAGAATGAAACTGATGCGCGCGTCCCCCCTCCTTGCATGATTAGAGACGCTGGGCACCACGACGTCACGCAAGCAAAGTACGAGCGCTGTAGTGTCCAACGCAACCGGCGTCCGTTTGCGCGGCCCCGGCGTCCACCGTTTACATGTTCGGCACAGCTGGAGGGACGGATGGACGGACGGGCGGACGTGAGCATGAGACATTAAAGGCTTTCACCTTAAAATTTAGTGTATATCAAGCTGGCGAAACGGCCACAAGAGTGTCATGAGCGTGGCATGCAAGTCATGTTGCACATGACATGTCATTATTTGCATATTACCACTTGTCATTTATCCTTTCAATACAATCACGTCACTGAATACCAAATTTGGTGTATATCAAGCTAGCGAAACGGCCACGGGAGTACCATGAGTGTGGCATGCAAGTCATGTTGCGCATGACGTGTCATGGTTTCCATATTAAAACGTCATTTATGCCCGTCATACAGTCACGTCCCTAAATACGAAGTTTGTTGCATATCAAGCTAGCGAAACGGCCACGAGAGTGTCATGAGCGTGGCATGCAAGTCATGTTGCACATGACATGTCATGATTTCCATATTACCACTTGGCAATTATGTTCGTCATACAGTCACGTCAGTCAATACCAAATTTGGTGTATATCAAGCTAGCGAAACGGCCGTCAGCGCGCCATGAGCGTGGCATGTAAATCATGTTGTATATGACATGCAGGTCATGATTTCCATATTACCACCTGTCATTTATGCTAGTCATACAGTCACGTACCTCAATACCAAACTTGGTGTATATCAAGCTACCGAAACGGCCACGAGAGTGTCATGAGCGTGGCATGCAAGTCATGTTGCACATGACATGTCATGATTTCCATATTACCACTTGTCGTTTATGTTCGTCGTACAGTCATGTCACTCAATACCAAATTTGGTGTATATCAAGCTAACGAAACGGCCGCGAGCGCACTATGAGCGTGGAATGCAAGTCATGTCGCTCATGAAGTCATGATTTTCATATTACCACTTGTCATTTATGTTCGTCATACAGTCATGTCACTCAGTACCAAATTTGGTGTATATCAAGCTAACGAAACGGCCGCGAGGGCCCTATGAGCGTGGAATGCAAGTCATGTCGCTCATGAAGTCATGATTTTCATATTACCACTTGTCATTTATGTTCGTCATACAGTCACGTCACTTAATCGCAAATTTAGTGTATATCAAGCTAACGAAACGGCCGCGAGCGCGCCATGAGCGTGGCATGTAAATCATACTTTTCATGACAAGTTATTCATGATTTTCATGATATGACCAGCCATTTATGTTCGTCATACAGTCATGTTATGTCATACCAAATTTGGTATAAATCCCATTAACGATACGGCCAGGAGAGCACGAAGTCGTAGGCGGCTAGATAGATAGATAGATAGATAGATAGATAGATACGCTCAAAGTCGCCGAAGTTCGCTAAGAAATGCTTCGCATTTAAAAGACATGGCATAATCAGTGGAATGGCCACACGCTTTCGCCGAACACACTTTGGAATGTGCAAAGTGTCCTTCAATTTTTCTTGTTGTTTTATTTGTGTCCCGAGTTTTCTTTTAATTTGACGCCGTGAATCTGGGCTGCTCCGCAAAGCTTAATGGCGCTAGGTGTTAGTGCAATAAATATGGTCATGGTTTACGGTGCTATGAAGTGCAGCAATTGAGAGCGTTTAGTTCGACGGCGTACGAGCAGGGGCATAATGCCGGCTATCCTGGACACTAAAATGCCAAGCGGAGTGTGTCTATGAAGCCAAATGAAACAGAAACTGCAAAGATATGTTATACTGAAAAGCCTGCGTGCAGTTTCTGGTTATATCTCTGGTTTTATCACTGTATCTAAATATGAGATAAGACAATCTGAAGATGAACTTCTAAAGCGAAAATACCTCAAGCCTGCTTGATATCCTTCAAAACAACATCTCTCACTTTGAGATAATATACCGAATGTCCATATGGAGGCCACCAAAACATCGGTGTCACTACGCAGAAAGCCACATTGAGGTGAAATACGTGCACACGCGTTTGGATACACCGTAGCCATAGCGTCTATACTCCATCGCACAAGCTGATTGCAGCACTGTGGAACCTACGGGGTGCATGGCGGCGGTATCCCGGCGCACTGCAAAAAAATTTGACACTTAGTACATTCCAAAGAGTGTACGGCGAAAGCGTGTGGCCATTCGACTGACTATACCATGCCTTTTAAATGCGAATGCATTTCATAGTCGGGCTATGTCAGGCATCCGGCGTCGTGCGGCGTTGGCGTTGTCCGCGGAGGAGGAGGAGGAGGATAGGTTGAGGAGGTGAGCGCCGGCAGGTGTTAGATGTGAAGCATCTTATGGCGAAACTTAATCCGGTGGTGGTGGTGTGCGGCGTGACCACCCTTACTGCGCATGCGCAAACCCTTTAAAAAAATAAAAATAAAAAACCTCCTCTCTCCCCTCTAGGCATCCCTCCCTGCGGCAACCACACTCCCACTGCGCATGCGCGCCCCCCTCTCTCTCCTCTCCTACGCTCCCCCCCCTCTCTCGCCTCGCGACGCCGACACAGGCAGCGTCTGCTAGCGAGTTTCTTGGTTGAAAAAACCGACTGCTCGCGCTGCACAACCGTTCACTGGCCACCCCGTATATATGGCAATGGATCTTGACCTCCAAGGTGGTGCCGGTGGGAGATTTCTCCTGTGCGTTGCTGAACAATAAAAAATCGCAGCGTGCGCGTTAACTAAAAGCGGACTGCGAGTCTCTGTGTACAGTCCGAGTCTTCTGTCTCTCATTGCACATTAGCAGCAATTGGCATGTTCCAGTAGGAAACACCGCTCCATCGCTGCGTGCTTTACGCATCCCCAGTTTTCTCTCCTGCGCAGCGCTGCGATGAGCGCCAGCGTCAACGCCGCCGCCAGTGTAAGCGTTAGCGCCCGCTGCTTCACATCTACACATGGTTCCCTTTAGCGGAAGATGGTGTAATTTTTTATCTCTCCGCTCTCACTCCCTCTCCCATAGCAACAGCTGCGGGCGCGCGCGCTTATCCTCGCCCCTGGCCACCGGAGCAGGTGGTGCGGGCGGAGTAGCGGTGAGTGAGTGGAGAGGAGGAGCGCGCTCTGACGCGTGAGGGCGCTCGCATCGCGGGAGCTGGGTGGAGCTATATATATAAAAAATAAAAAAAAGCAAAAAAAAAAAAAAACAGGCGCTGCGCCGTGCTCGCGACCGGGCTGCAGAAATTAGGCGCCTTTTCCTTCTTCGAACCACATCCACCATATATAAATGGAGTGAAGCGCGCGCGAAATGCATTCGCATTTCCTCACCATTCCCTTCGGGGAGGTGGGGGGCATTTTTTTTAAATGCGAAGCATTTCTTAGCGAACTTCGGCGACTTTGAGCGTATTTATCTATCTAGCCGTCTACGACTTTGTGCCCTCCTGGAAGTATCACTAATGGGATTTATACCAAAAGTGGCATGGTATAACATGACTGTATGGAGATCATGAATGACTGGTCATATAATGAAAATTATGATTAACTTGTCATGAAAAGTACGATTTACACTCCATGGCCATAGTACTCCCGAGGCCGTTTTCCTAAATTGATATATACAAAAATTGGTACGGTGAGGCATTTCTGCATGACCAACATTAATGACAATTGGTAATATGACAATCATGATCTGCATGTCATGTGCAACATGACTTGCATGCCACGCTCATGTCGCGCTCGTGGCCGTTTCGCTAATTTGATATACACCAAATTTGGTATTGAGTGACGTGACAGTATGACGAGCATAAATGACAAGTGGTAATATGGAAATCATGACACCTCATGCGCAACATGACCTGCCTGCCACGCTCATGACATTTTCGTGGCCATTTCGCTAGCTTGATATACACAAAATTTTTAAGGCGGAAGCCTTTAATGTGTCATGCTCACGTCCGTCCGTCTGGTCGTCCATCCGTCCCTCCAGCCGTGCCAGGTGGACGCCGGGGCGCGCAAACGGACGCCGGTCGCGTTGGACTCTACAGCGCTCGCACTTGGCTTGCGTAGCGTCGCTGTGCCCAGCGTCTCTAATCATGCAAGGATGGAGACGCGCGCATCACGTTCCATTCTGACCGACCCAGCCTCAGTGGGCACAGGCGTTCGAGGAACACACTTTGGAACTGACAAAGTGTCGGTCAATTTAAACGCTGAAACGAGAATGGCGCCTGCACGTTGCGCAAAGCGCGAGAATACGAACGCATGCGAAACGGAGGCAGACTGGTCTCGCGTCTCAATGCGATTCGAGATAAAAAATTAAGCGCACATAAGTGGCGGGTGGTGACATGAAAATCTTGGCATGCATGTCATCTACAATGCCATTTACATGCCAAGCTCATGGTGCGCTTGCGTCCAGTTCGCTAGCTTGATATAAACCAAAATTGGTATTGCGGAATGTGATATAGCGAACATAAGTGGGAGGTGGTAACATGAAAATCTTGGTATGCATACTATGTACTGTACAACATGATTTGCTCCATGCTGGCTGCTTCGCATTACATCGATTCCCACAGTGCGTGCGATCTGCCGGTTTTTAGATGCGAAGCATCTTATGCTCGGGGCTCTGTCCGTCCCTCCCGCGTCCCCCCGTCCCGCGTCCCGCGTCCCGCGTCCGGCCACTTTCAAGAAGTAGGCAAGCACCCATTATGCGAACCAGAACACTGTAGTAATATGAAGGCCGCCAACCACTACTACAGTCATCAGAGTCATGGCCGAGAGCACAGAGAGGCTGCTTAGCAATGGCTAGGCGGGTGGTGTCTGTCGCCCAGGTTGACCCCATTCCATGATCTTGCTTGCATGTGTTTGGAGGGGGCTTAGTCCGTCCCTCCTTCCCGCGTCCCACACCACCACAGCGCATGCGCGTCCTCTCCCCCCTCTCTCTTCTACGCTCACCCCCCTTTCGCTCCTCTAGGAATCCTCTACTCTACGGAGGGGACCCCGCGTCATACACCTCCCACAGCGCATGCGCGTCCCCTCCCCTATCCTCTCCTACGCTCACCCCCCTTTCTCTACTCTAGTAATCATCTACTCTACGGAGCGGCGCCCGCGTGTGTTGTGTTGGTGGTTAGAAGAAGAATGAGACGCCTAATTTCTGCAGCCCAATAGGGAGCATGGCGCAGCGTCTGGCGCCCGCGTCCCACATCCATACAGCGCATGCGCGTCCTCTCCCCCTCTCTCCTCTTGGAATCCTCTACTCTACGGAGCGGCTCCCGCGTCCCACAGCGCATGCACATCTCATCCCCCTTTCTCTCCTCTCCTACGGTCCCCCCCCGTCCTCTCCTCTAGGAATTCTCTACGCAGCGGCGCGCACGACAGGTGGTGTGACAGCGGCATGCTCCGCTGGGGGCGCCAAGGTAGTTCGGCGGTATGAACATGACGGAGCGCGCGCGCCTCATTCTCTCTCCTGTGCAGCGCCGCGATGAGCGCCCAGACCACTGCCGTGAAATGAGAGCGGCGACGTTCCTCCCGCTCAAGCTAATTATCTCCCCGCTGCTTCGCATCCACACATGGTTCCCTTCAGCGGGAGATGGGAAATTTTTTTTCTTTTTCTGTTCTCTCGTCGTGCTTGGACTCCCTTTTTATGAGAATATCGACTTTACAGGTGTATAAGACCTGCTGCGCGAACGAAGCTCAGCGTGAGAGGTGCACTTCAGGCGCGCGCCGAGCTCGAGCAATTAGCGCACAAGTAAACGCACACTCGAAGCACTGTACGGAGCGTAACACACGCGGCGCGCGTGAAAGAAAACCGCACAATCTCCATAGGTGGCAATTGCAATTCATGTATTAAGAGCCAGTTAGATTCAGCGGCTTAAATATATGCACCCTAATAAAGCGACAAAAAAAAGCCCCCCACCTCCCCGAAGGGAATCGTGAGGAAATGCGAATGCATTTCGCGCGCGCTTCACTCCATTTATATATGGTGGTTGTGGTTCGAAGAAGGAAAAGGCGCCTAATTTCTGCAGCCCAGTCGGGAGCACGGCGCATCGCCTTTTTTTTTTTGCTTTTTCTTGTTTTTTTAATTTTTTTTATTTATTTTTTTTTTCATATATAGCTCCGCCGAGCTCCGCCGCAGACCGCTTTTAGTTAACGCGCACGCTGCGAATTTTTATTGTTCAACAACGCACAGGAGAAATCTCCCACCGGCACCACCTTGGAGGTCAAGACTCATTGCCATATATGCGGGGTGGCCAGTGAACGGTTGCGCAGCGCGAGCAGTCGGTTTTAAATGCGAAGCATTTCTTAGCGAACTTCGGCGACTTTGAGCGTATCTATCTATCTATCTATCTATCTATCTATCTAGCCGCCTACGACTTTGTGCTCTCCTGGCCGTATCGTTAATGGGACTTATACCAAAATTGGTATGACATAACATGACTGTATGACAAACATGAATGGCTGGTCATATCATGAAAATCATGAATAACTTGTCATGAAAAGAATGATTTACATGCCATGGCCATAGTGCTCCTGAGGCCGTTTTCTTAACTTGATCTATCTAAAAATTGGTACGATGAGACATTTCTCCATGATCAACATAAATGACTTGTGGTAATATGAAAATCATGACCTGCATGTCATGTACAACATGATTTACATGCCACGCTCATGGCGAGCTGACGGCCGCTTCGCTAGCTTGATATACACCAAATTTGGTATTGCGTGACGTGAGTGTATGACGAACATAAATACTAAGTGGGCATATGGAAATCATGACATGTCATGTGAAGCATGACTTGCATGCCACGCTCATAGCACGCTCGCGGCCGTTCCGCTGGTTTGATATACACCAAATTTTGTATTGAGCGACGTGATCGTATGATGAGCATAAATGACAAGTGGTACTATGGAAATCATGACATGTCATGTGCAACATGACTTGCATGCTATGCTCATGACACTCTCGGGGCCGTTTCACTAGCTTGATATACACCAAATTTGGTATTGAACGACGTGACTGTATGACGAGCATTAATGACAAGTGGTAATATGGAAATCATGACATGTCGTGTGCAACATGACTTGCATGCTACGCTCATGACACTCTCGGGGCCGTTTCACTAGCTTGATATACACCAAATTTGGTATTGAGTGACGTGACTGTATGAAGAGCACAAATGACAGGTGGTAATATGGAAATCAGGAAATGTCATGTGCAACATGACTTGCATGCCACGCGGATGTCATTCTCGTGGCCGTTTCGCTAGCTTGATATACGTCAAATCTTTAAGGCATACGCCTTAATTGTCTCATGCTCACGTCCGTCCGTCCGTCCGTCCCTCCCTCCAGCCGTGCCCTGGCACGGTGCCAGTTGGGCGCCGGGGCGCGCAAACGGACGCCGGTCGCGTCGGACTCTACAGTGCTCGCGCTTTGCTTACGTAGCGTGCTGTGCCCAGCGTCTCTAAATCATGCAAGGAGGGAGACGCGCGCATGACGTTCCATTCTGACCAACCCCGTCTCAGTGGGCACATGCGTTGGAGGAACGCGCCTTGGAATTGACAGTGTCCGTCAATTTAAACGCTGGAACGCGGACGGCGTCTGCACAATGCGCAAAGCGCGAGAATACGAACGCATGCCAAACGGAGGCAGATTGGTGTCGCGTCTCGCTGCGATTCGAGTTATAAGTGGCAGGTGGTAACACGAAAATCGTGGCATGCATGTCATCTACAATGCCACGCTCATGGTGCGCTTGCGTCCAGTACGCTAGCTTGGTATACACCAAAATTTGTATTGCGCGACGTGACTGCACGACGAACACAAATGACAGGCCCTAGATGTAACTAATGACATGCATATCACGTACAGCATGATTTGCTCCTTGCTGGCTGCTTCGCATTACATCGATTACCCACAGTGCGTGGGATCTGCCGGTTTTTTTCAACCAAGAAACTCGCTAACAGACGCTGCCTGTGTCGGCGTCGTGAGGCGAGAGAGGGAGAGGGGGGGGAGCGTAGGAGAGAGAGAGGGGGGGCGCGCATGCGCAGTGGAAGTGTGGACGCTGCGGGCAGAGATGCCTAGAGAAGAGAGGGGGGAGCGTAGGAGAGGAGAAGAGAGGTGGGACGCGCATGCGCAGTGGGGAGTGTAGACGCCGCGGGCAGGGATGTCTAGAGGACAGAGGGGGGGAGTGTAAGAGGGGAGAGAGGAGGGGAGGCGCATGCGCAGTGAGGGTGTGGTTGCCGCGGGGAGGGATGCCTAGAGGAGAGAGAGGGAGAGAGGCGGTTTTTTATTTTTTATTTTTTTTGAAAGGGTTTGCGCATGCGCAGTAAGGGCGGTCACGCCGTACACCACCACCACCGGATTAAACTTCGCCATAAGATGCTTCACATCTAACACCTGCCGGCGCGCACACCTCCTCAACCTATCCTCCTCCTCCGCGGACAACGCCGCACAACGCCAACGCCGCACAACGCCAACGCCGGATGCCTGACATAGCCCGACTATGAAATGCATTCGCATTTAAAACAGAACAAACCAGCAGAACGATGTCAAAGCTCGCTAAAAAGGCAGAGACGTTCGTTCCGGCGAGATGATGCAGCCTTCCCGACCCGTGAATTGCAGGCGGCAAACCTTTGACAATGTGCGGAGTTCAGTTGAAAGCAAACAGAACCGCAACGCTAACCGCGGTATGAAGTATGTAAGTGTGAACATCCAACAACGAAAGCTAGGTCTCACAAACACAAGGAATCAAAACACAAAGTTGTTTCAACATACAGCCGTAACTGGACTTTAACAATGCGAGGAGACAGCGAGCAATCATTACTACAGTCGTTGCAGGCGCACGCCGCGTTACGTACTCATTCAGGTAGTCGAAACGAACGATTTCAAGTGAATAGTTCAAACAGCCAAAACCGAAGGCGAGACAGAGCTAGAGCTTAATTTATTCTTTTAACTGCGGTGATCCACGCTTGTATACTTTCTCTCTCGTACGACTTGTCCGGGAACCGATACAGTTTTATAGGTGGATCGTGTGCCTTGGTACTGTCTGCACAGTTGTGGTACACAGCAATACAGTAGAACCTCGTTGATACGTTTCCAAAAAAAAAAAACGCGGAAAGTGAACGTACGATCCGAATCATACGATCCGAATCGGATTAATTTAATTTTCGCGATTGCGAGCGTAGGAGTCGGAAAATCGTATTAAGCGGGACACATCAACGAGGTTCTACTGTACTTCGAATGTCGCTTCCGTTTTAGTGGGGTGTCTTCTACTACCGCGGAAATGCAGCTTCGCAAAGCAAGCCTCTCGGTCAGCGTCCCAAGCTCACAGCACAGCGCCTAAGTTTTCTGCACCGACCGAAGAGCGCGTGCGCACGTGCGCCGCCGCTGACGGCTGTTGGTGAAACCAGTTGTGAAACAGGCTGAATCGGCCGCGACAATCCCCAATTTCGCCAGCGCTTGCCGCCAGAGCCGCGGCGCAGCGCTGTCATCGCTCCGCAAACTTGAGCTTGGGTTCCATATAGACGATTTTCCGCAGCGGCGCACGGGCGCTGCCATGTTTGATCACGTGACCATAACTGGCCTTCCCCCAGCCAGTTGCCCCAGCCAACGCATTGGGCCAGCGAAGCGGCCGTGGCCGTAAGCGCCAGCAGCTGGGGCTAGAAGCCAACATGGCAGCACCCATGCAGACGCGACCGCCCGCTTCGATCCGAACTTGCACTTGCTACTCGCCCACTGTTTTCACAGTAACAAATAAATGGTGAAATCAGCTATCGCTTCGTGTCATCTCACGCTGGGGACAAAGCATCAGGTATGTTCTGTCTTCATTATCGAGATTAGCTGTTTATTTAGCCATGCCTGCTAAGCCTTGTCTCCGAGAATTTGAGAATGAATCTTGAAAACGCTGCAAAATGCCGACGAATACATTGCTCTCAATGCTTCAGGACGTAAATATAAAGGAAATAAATGCATAGGTTACGCACTAACGGGCCACACAGCGCAGGACGATGGCGTGATAAATTCGAGGCGGAAGGGAACTGCATCTACAGGTGTCGCCATGTTGACTTTTCCGGCGCTGCCGTCTGCGCGCTTTTACTCGCGTGCGCGCAGACGCTACGGGGACGCCGAGAAGACGACGAAACGCGGATGGAGACATATCGAGCAGCGCTGCCAAAGGCCAAGGCATTGAGACGGCCGCGGTAGGAGACGGCCACGGTGCAGTGGTGGCGCCATCCAGTTTTGATTAAACAAACCAGCTGCGGAAAATCGTCTATACAGCACTATTGGTACTCTGTACTATGGGAGCGCAGTATGCCCTCTGAAACAACGCGCTAAAACTGCTGAAGCTGAAGATAACTACTGTCTATGGAGTCGAACGTAATAGGAACTCCAAGTATATCTTGTAGTCAGAAGCCTGCGGGCCGGTTCTGGTTAAATTACTGTTTTCTTTTCAGTACATGTAAATATTGTAGGGGCCGGAGGTAAGATAATATCTGTAGAGCGAAATACTGCATGTTCGCTTCATATCCTTTCGACCAATATCTCTCATCTTAAGATGTTCTTTCATCTTAAGATGGAAGCCTACACAAGAACAGAATGTTCTTGTGGAGGCTGCCAAGCAAGGATGTCACCACGCAGAGGGATACGTTGACGTGACAGAAAAAAAAACGAAAAAAAAACAAAATGATTAATCACACACATACGCTTACGTCAGCTTGCAACTGCAGAGACCTGCGTACTTGAGCACGTGATGAACACGTGTGATGCCACCGCAAGATGGCACACACGTGTCATCTTGCGTAGGGCACCTCGATGGTAGCGGTCCTTCGTTCATTCGTACGAAGGAACTCTGGCATTGAGGTGGCCTAATCTTGCTGCCTAAATTTAACCCACGATTGTTCCTTGTATGTCCCAGCAAAGGGTGCCAGTAACAAGGCAGCTGTGTCAACAACGATTCAGAAAATACGTACGCTATACTATGGAAGAGCGTTTAGCTGTCCAATTCCGAAATGCAAAGTGGACTTCCATACATGCCTGTACACCGCAAACGTATTGTCAGTGGAGCCAAATTTTAAATGGCACACCTAGTTCCGGTCATCCTGAGAAGCCTCCATACTCGATAAGGTCATATTTCAGAGTTTCGCTGCCTATACAAATAGCCTTACTTAAGCCTATACAATAAAATGTACTGAAAAAACATAATGAAGTTTCCATTTTATCTTTTAAGCTGGTTTGCTTTGCATGGTACCGCTTAAATGAGTTCTACGAATTTCTTACAATAAAGGAGCAAGTTCAATCGAAAGAAGCATTGAAGTGGATATGCACTAAAATTTTACCCACGTTGATTTATATTAAGGCGAAAGCCTTTAAGCCTCATGCTCACGTCCATTCGTCCGTCCGTGCCCTGGCACGGTGCAGGTGGCCGCCGGAGCGTGCCAACGGACGCCTGTCGCGTGGGACTCCACAGCGCTCGCGCTTTGCTTGAGTAGCGTCGCTGTGCCCAGCGTGTCGAATCATGCAAGAAGGGAGATGCGCGCATCACGTTCCATTCTGACCGACCCCGTCTCAATGGGCACAGGCGTTCGCCGAACACACTTTGGAGTTAACAAAGTGTCCTTCAATTTTGGCAAAGTGCTTCTTGTGTCGTCCTGATATGAATACAAAAACTAGCAGTTGTTCCGTGTACGAATACAACCGATGAGCGAAGCTCCTTTGAAATGGGACGCACGTGGCGTTCGGTGCGCGTGGCGTTTCATTGTCCAGGCAACGGACCAACCACTCGGCGGACGACAGGGTGAAGCGATGGTTTCGCGTTTTCGCCAGTTTGAGGGGAGATGACAGAGTCGAAGAAAGAGGGAGAGGGAGACTAATCTGCCTCCGTTCCGCATCGCACTTTGCGCATCGTGCAGACGCCATCCGCGTTCCAGCGCTCATAAAGCTCACTTATCCTTGCGCGTGAGTGGGAGACGCCACAGCTGACACCGTGCCAGGGAGCTTCAACGGCGACGGCGACGGCGGGGTGCCTGGCCTAAGGAGCTTCGCTCCTAAAAACTGGGGAGGGTCGAATCATGTAGGGAAGGGCGTTTTAGCTCCATTATCGTGAAACCTGAGGAGGGGCCAATCATGCAGTGTCCGCCGTTGTTTCCCCCAGCAAAATCGCTGGTAACGGGCAATGTGAAAAAGAAGAAAGAGAAGAAGAAGAATGGCTCGACCGAGGTAATTCGCCACATTGTTTTGAGATCTCTTTCTTTTATGAGACATAAGGGATGCCAAGCCTGACACCGGGCATGTAGTGAAGGGTGTTTCAGCTCCACTAACGTCGTCGGAAAACTGCGTCAGAATGCTTTTTACCCGAAGGTGCCTTTTAAGGCAAAAGCCTTTCATGTCTCATGCTCACGTCCGTCCGGCGTCCGTCCGTCCGTCCGTCCATCCACCCATGTCCGTTAGTCCATCCGTGCCTGTCGATCTGTCCGTCCATCCGTGTCTGTCTGTCCGTCTGTCCGTCCGTCTGTGTCCGTCCGTCCGTCCGTCCGTCCGTCCGTCCGTCCGTGTCGGTACATCCGTCCGTCCGTGTCCCCGTCTGCCCCAGGCATCTCAACGTCTCACCCACCAGCCGCCGCTCTATCATAGTCGCCAGCCAGCCCACGTCAACTCGACCAGTCAAGCATCCGTGTGTTGGTCAGACTGAACTCGGGTTCTCCGATCGGCCGCTTAGTCACGTGAGAGCTAGATTATCTAGTTTGGATCATTGAACTTACGTTTTGGTTGTATTTAGAGTGGTTTACCGTGAGCACTGAACTTTTTACTAAGTGTAATTTTAAGTACATATATAGTTTTCACTTTAGTTCTTGATTAAATGTTTCGTGTGTTGCTTTGTTAAACCAACAGTTTTGTCAATAAGACTCTGAGTAGCTCAGCAATAGAGAGCCATTACGAATCAAATAAAGAATTTGCATCACAACACCAACGGTGCACGTCTGCTTCTTCAAGACTTCTAGTAGAAGTTTGGTAGCTTTTAAGGCGAAAGCCTTTAATGTCTCAGGCTCACGTCCGTCCGTCCGTCCGTCCGTCCGTTCATCCATCCGTCCGTTTCTGTCCGTCCGTCCATTCGTGTCCGTCCGTCCGTCCGTCCACCCGTGTCAGTCCAACATTCTCAACATCCATCCGTGTCCGTCCGGCCCTCCATCCGCGTGTCTGTCCGTCCGTCCATGTCTCCCTCTGTCCGTCCGTCATTTCGTGTCCGTCCATTCGTCCGTCCGACAAAACAAAAAGACATGGCATAGTCAGTAGAATGGCCACAAGCTTTCGCCGAACACACTTTGGAATGTACAAAGTGTCCTTCAATTTTTTCCTGTTCTTTATCAGTTCCCTACGACATGTTGGAAAGGGTGTTTTCGCTCTCCTTAACGTCCTCGGCTATTTGTTTAACTAACTGTTACCTTCATTTTAGTGGACTGGTTACGAGCAAAGCACCATCACTTCGCAGATATGTTTCGAAGAGCAGTGTTTCAAATAGGTGAATTTACCGTGGGGATGCACGTTTGGGTCTCTGGTTTCAGGTAAGAAACTTGACCACCTTGATAAGTTTCGTCGGGGATTGGGACACCGCTGCTAAGCCAGACATAATGCTTCATGCAGGAACGACGAACGTATGCATTGTACGGACTGGTGGCGAGTAGTGGGATTTACCCAATTTTCGTGGCGCATACCCGTTGTTGATGGATCGTGACGACGACATGGCACGCCGACAAGCCGAGACCCTAATGTGCTTCGCCCCTAATACAACCGCGGATGGCTATAGCGTCTAGAACACTTATAGCGTGGCGGAGCGTGGCACGGCCGCCCGTCAAATCAAGGAGCCATGAGCGTGGCCTCCTAGCTAGGAAACGCCGCGGCGCGGTGACTCTGGGCGCTTCGTGAAAGCTTCCCGGTAGCGTTTCGCGGGGGGTTTCCTGACCAGTAGCTGATACTAAGCTATCCAGAAATCATGTGCTGCACTCAGTTACCCAGAGCGCCGTGTTATTGAAGTTGTTAGTCACATATAGTGACCACCGTGCATGAAGGGCCATAGAGAGCTTGTTATGTTATGGCGCTAGCACCTACCCACATTACGTTTTTTTCAGGGAGCACACCGGAACTTGCCCCCCAGCCACACGGAGGTTGAGCGTTGGCTCGAATGTTTGAAACCCCAATACAAGAAAAAAAAACTGGTATTAAAGTAGGCAATTGTTCAAATTAAGGAGTTGTATAGGATACATATGAAATCGGAAGATAAGTTTAGTTAAGTGTTAGGTACCCGTGAGTATAATTGATGATAATTAATTCAATAATTTAACTCAAAGAGCAGACCGTTTTCTTGTGAACAGCTGGAATCGTTGCGCAAACTGTGGGAGCAGATCTCAACTACGGCTTTCCTTCCACGGGGCCATTGCGATCCACTTTAGCACGCTGCAGGAAGTGCTTTTGCAAAAGGCCACGCAGAGAGTCGCAGCTCAACTCGTCTGGTGCGCCTAAATTAATTGAAAGATTTCATTGAAACAGCAAAGTGTTTTTTTTTTTTGGTATGTGCCTATCAAGAGTGCATATACCCACTATATTACCAACGTTACTAGAGTTATTAACGTTGTATATTACAGCCTTCCTTCACCCAAGTGAATCAAAAGTGTAAAAAACAATAGCGGTGAGCGCCATTAAATATAGGCTAAATGGAACATTAAGCTAACCAGGAGTTCAATTCTTCTTGGTAGTTGCCGGGAATACCTTCGAGAATCTTTCAAAAACGACGTGGATGTGTAAGGCATGCAGTGTCCCCATGCGCTTGTTAGAAAAAAATGACTGTTTTGTCATTTTTGCTTTCTCCCGAAAGTGATCGGTAGACCCATGGTGGTCACCTGAGGGGGCCGCCTCATTTTTTTGAAACTAAGAAAGCCATTTCTTTTTTTACTTCTGAGAAGAGCATGTTATCAAGACAACTTCACTTTTTTTTCAATAAAACTCTAGTCCCCACGAAGGAACGCAGTTCTGAGCATGAAAATGCTGCAAACTGATACCAATATTAAGTTGTTATTGTGTCATTCGAACAGTACGCCACAGTACGCCACAGGATAGCCACAGCACGATTTGTGCAGCGGAAGTGGCTAGTAGGTATCCTAGATGACGACAATAGCGTCACAAGGCAACGTCATATTAATACACTGCATATATGTTAAAAAAAGAAACTGCGTTTTCGACTTATGTTACGACTGTTTGCACTGAATAACACGTTGCACGCTTTGTAACGCGACGCTCAGATATCGAACAACTGAGAATGAGAGTCGATTTCTTACAGGTGTACGCTGGTGACGTGGACAGTTTTTGTTTATGTGCTATACGTTGAAAGTTACGATAAATACAGGAATATTAAGTAAAAAAAAACATCGCCCTCTTCGCCAAAAATTAGCCGCACTTCAGGGAAGGAAAGAGTGTTTCGACTATATTTTAAAATTTCCAGTATGTATCCCGCACGTTAGCAAATAAAGGAAATGAAACACAGCTTTCGAAATGTAGCGACTTCTGAAGGGTTAGTCACAGAATGTTCATCGCTCCGAAACTAATAGAATACGAGTAGGCCACTCATTGAGAACTCTTCTCTTGAAGGAGGCAAAGCACTTCGTTTCTCCTTGCTTGCAGGTTGTTGTCTTTTTTTTTTTTTTTTGCATCATTCTCCTCAAGAAACCAGCTCTGTGCTGTGATCGCATACAAAACCCAAGATACTCGGTCCACTCACTTAGAGCACACAGAGGAGAGTCGCTTGCTATGTCTGCACTCCCCGAAGCAACCCTTTCATTACGCCGCCGACGCTAATGGATAGCAGAGGCGGTACTCGCTACGGGAGACAGCGTTGAGTATGGACAGTTGCGTCACGAGACAGCAGCATCCGGGAATCTCTTCGCCAGTTCACTGGCCCAAAGGGCCACATGCCAGCCAAGATTGTTAAGCTATAGATGGCTCATAAAGTGCAAAAGATGGCCGTCGGCGATGGCGTGGCGCACCGTCGGCGTCTATACGCGAGTGATGCAAAAAAAAAAGATCACCATATGATGACGTCACTGTATGGCATCATCATGACGTCACTAATTGGCGAAATTTATGTCCCCATGACGTCGCATATAGGGACGGCACCGCGTGACATGGTCGCTTGGCCAAAGCTGGGCCGATCCCGGAGGCACTGGAAGGATCACGTTGGGCTTTTAAGGTGTCGGAGAGGCGAGGGTGCGGTGTCAATACTATCGACTCAGAAGAAAAAAATTGAAGGACACTGTAAATTCTGAAGTGTGTTCGGCGAAAGCATGTGGTCATTCGACTGACTATGCCATGCACTACTTCTTTTTTTTTTTTGTTGTTGTTGTTTTTTTAAGTGTTTTGTATGTTTTTGTTTTGTTTTTCTTTTCTTTTTTTTTTTGTGGCCGCTGTGCCTTCATGTGATTGCTGAGAGAGTGTGAGGGGAGAGGCCACAACTGGCACCGTTACAGGGGACACGGACGGAAGTCGGCCACAGCGAGTATGAGACATTAAAGGCTTTCGCTTTAAAAGCAGATGGCTTTCGCCTCGGAGTCGTCTTCGGCACATGCATGAGGGACGATGTGAGTGTTGCTAATACCCATGTTCCTGTTGGCATCATTACGCAACTGTAAACAACTGGCTATAAAAAGCATATGTGACTGTTCAACATATTCCTGTGCGTACAACATTTGTACATATCTTTAGCGTCATTTCGTAACGTATAGCTCAAAAAAAAAGTACACGATAGTCGCCTTTCCTCGGCATGCTTCGTATAACATCGATTCCGAAGGTACGCGGGATCTGCCGAATTTTTTTTTTCAGGAGGAATTTGAGGACGGGCGTGGCACTGTAATAGAACACCTGCTGGCCACGCAGACGTCCTGGGTTCGATTCCTACCCGAATGAAGTTTTTATTTTGTTTATTTGCATAAACAACTGCCTATATAAAACATATCTGACTATTCAACATATGCCAGTGCGTACAACATTTGCACATATCTTTAGCGTCATTTCGTAACGTGTCGCTCAAAAAAAAAATGTACAAGATAGTCGCCTTTCTTCCGCATGCTTCGCATAACATGGTACGTGGGATCTGCTGGTACGTGGGATCTGCAGAAATTTTTTTTTTCAGGAGGAATTTGAGGACGGGCGTGGCTCTGTAGTAGAACACCTGCTGGCCACACAGACGCCCTGGGTTCGGTTCCTACCCAAATGAAGGTTTTATTTGGTTTATTTGCATCTGTCCCACCTATCTCAGACTTTCGCTCACAGAAAACGCTGATTTCTCGCTCACAGCGGACGACGTCAAACCGGAATTTTCTGCGGAACGAGCTCTCTAACGCTATCGCGTTATAGAGAAGGGAGCACATGGGCGGCAAACACCAATTAAGGCTTCTGGACAGACATGAACAATAAGACATAAACAAAGACTTCCATGAACCACCGGGATTAACCCAGGGATAAACGCCGGTGCCACACGTTTCAGCTTCGCTGGTCAACAATCTGTACGGAGTAATTGGGCGGGATTCTTTTCCTGCTCCTCTTAGTTCCCGCCGATTATAAGCCCCTCCAACTTTTCAGTAAGATTATTCCCTGTCTTCTTTGAAGCAAGACCTAGGATCTTCAATAGTAACGAAGTTTTCAAGTCAGACGTAGACGTGATAACATGTTACTCACCTCGGTAGACGAAGCATAACCAGATGACAAAGGTCTTCAGAATGTGCAAATTATGTTGAGTCATAGCAAGGCAAAGAGCGCCCTTGTCTGCCTCTTTTTTTTTTCGTGTGCAAGATAGTTCCATGCTTGGCACCATCACGAGAACAAAAATAAAACGTAAACCCTCCAACCTAGCCCTCTTGATAGACTGAATAACCGGCGTACTCAGTGTGCCTGTCCATTTACTGTTTGTTCTTCTGTCTACATATTTCCAATTCATGCAATCAATGCAAGTCACACACAGTCACTGTTCCGAAACAGTTTTCAACCTTACTGACTAACCGCGAATAGTTTACGAAATTTGAGCATTTGCATTTGAATGCAGCGACGGACGCCCGTATGCCTGTTTCAAAGACGGAGTGGCTGTTTGAAAGTTCTCGCACGAAAAACCGTTTTCGATCATCTCAGAAAAATCAGTGCTATTGACGATCCAGTGACGTTACGCTAAAAACCTCGCCTCTAGTGAAAGATCCCATTTCCATACGACTCTCCGCAACTTCTGGAATGCCGCCACCACCGAAGCTTCAGCGCCAAAAGTAGCGCCGTTATTACTTTCATTTGCCGCCATCTAAAGCCACTGTGGGACGTTTTATACAGTGAGTGCACGGGACGGATAGTGCCAGCAGGATGGAAAATCGTTTTTGAGCAGAAATCTCTCTAATGGATTGCTGGAATCTCATCGCAGTCATCCATCCTGCTTTGCGTTTCGGGTTGCTCAAGAGTGCGCCGTAAGCGAGTCCTTAGAGATTCAAGTCGCTGGCAGCCGCCTTTCTGCATCCTTAGAAGGCGCCGCTTTACAGCCTAGTGAAATGGAAAGAGCGAACAGGGTTTAAGCGTTGCCTGACCAGCAGTCGGTACGTTTTAAAGCCGAGCTACTAAGGAGCAGTGACTGCAGATTTAAACTTCTAGATTGCGTGAAATTGTATTGTTAGTGATACACGTTGAAAATATAACATTGACCATATAAATACCTCATGAAGTTGAGTAAATGAAATAGGAAAATGAATATAATACTAATTTAGAATAGTTATTCCGGGCCTTCCAGCTTTTATAATAATATTCAAGGGCGCAGTTTGAGGAACGAGTCGTAATACAGGGTTTATTGAGGAATAATAAGAGTTATAGGGTATATACAAAGTGGCACTTACAAAGTGGCACATTAATACATCTGTGATAGTTTCTATTACGCGTTATTATGACATCGTAATTTGCATAACGTTGATTCGTCCTACTGAAGGATGTTCATTTGGCTTTTCTTTTTCTAAATAAAAATAATGCCACGTCAGGCATGTTCAGTGTTTTTAAATCTCCCCTGATAATGAGGCAACACGCGAAGAAAAATACGCATGCGTTATTTTCTTGTTGCTTAGCATTTTGGTAGCTTCAACAAAGAGGCAACGATTCTTTTTTATCACTCATCAGAAGACTTTGCGCAATGACAAAAGTTAGTGACGCTCTTGCATTCTGCCACGCTCACATAAAAAAAAAAAAAATCCCGGAAACCATTCCCGAGAGCAAACACCTCTTGAAAAGCGCAGATTGATTTCCAGGGCTCTGAGGCATTGCTTCGTTCCATATGTCATCTTCACTCAACATTTCTTCAAAAAATGAAGAGTCTGAGTTACCAATAAAGAAAAAAAGAAAACAGACTGGCAGAACGAGTGCGAAGAAAAGTTTTGTAAATTTTTCTGTGAAAGTGACTCACGCGGCAAAGCACTCGCGCATTACGATAATCAAAAGAATAAAACAAAAAACACAAGAAACAAGAACAGCAACAACAAAAGGAAACATTTGGTAATCCGCGCATGAAAACGCAAATATCGACTAGACTTTCATCAGAAACACTCTTTCGCCCTCCCCTGCTTCCCTTCACTTATCTTTTTTTTTAAATGCGAAGCATTTCTTAGCGAAATTCGGCGAGTTTGAGCGTATCTATCTATCTATCTATCTATCTATCTATCTATCTATCTATCTATCTATCTATCTATCTATCTATCTATCTATCTATCTATCTATCTATCTATCTATCTATCTATCTATCTATCTATCTATCTATCTATCTATCTATCTATCTATCTATCTATCTATCTATCTATCTATCTATCTAGCCGCCTACGACTTTGTGCTCTCCTGGCCGTATCGTTAATGGGATTTATACCAAATTTGGTATGGCATAACATGACCGTATGACGAACATAAATGGCTGGTCATAGCATGAAAATCATGACTAACAGGTCATGAAAAGTATGATTTACATGCCATGCTCATGGCGCGCTCGCGGCCGTTTCGTTAGCTTGATATACACCAAATTTAGGATTGAGTGACGTGACTGTATGACGAACATAAATGACAGGTGGCAAAATGCAAATAATGACGTTCATTTCATGAACAACATGATTTACATGCCACGCTCATGGCGCGCTCGCGGCCGTTTCGTTAGCTTGATATACACCAAACTTGGTATTGAGTGACGTGACTGTATGACGAACATAAATGACAAGTGGTAATATGAAAATCATGACTTGTCATGTGCGACATGACTTGCATGCCACGCTCATGGAGCGCTCGCGGCCGTTTCGTTAGCTTGATATACACCAAATTTGGTATTGAGTGACATGACTGTATGACGAACATAAATGACAACTGGTAATATCGAAATCATGACTTGTCATGTGCGACATGACTTGCATGCCACGCTCATGGCGTGCTCGCGGCCGTTTCGTTAGCTTGAGATACACCAAATTTGGTATTGAGTGACGTGACTGTATGACGAACATAAATGACAAGTGTTAATATGAAAATCATGACTTGTCATGTGCGACATGACTTGTCATGTGCAACATGACTTGCATGCCACGCTCATGGAGCGCTCGCGGCCGTTTCGTTAGCTTGATATACACCATATTTGGTATTGAGTGACATGACTGTATGACGAACATAAGTGGCAGGTGGTAACATGAAAATCTCGGAATGCATGTCATCTACAACGCCATTTACATGCCACGCTCATGGTGCGCTTGCGTCCAGTTCGCTTAGCTGGATATACACCAAAATTGGTATTGCGCGACGTGACTGTATGACGAACATAAATGATAGGTCCTAACATGTAAAACATGACATGCAAATTATGTAAAGCATGATCTGCTCCTTCCTGGCTGCTTCGCATTACATCGATTCCCACAGTGCGTGGGATCTGCCGGCTTTTTTTTTTTTTTTTAGCGTCCGTATCTTCCGACAAAGACAGGCAGGCGAACGCCAAGGCAGAATTTGTTTTCGGAGCAGACAAGTACGAGAGTGCGCTGCGGAGAGTTATACTGGCGGATGTAGCCTAATGGCATCTCGTCCTTTCGCGAGAACATTTAGCGAAACAGTACACTGGAGGTTCCCGGAAGTGCGAAGAGGACCACGCGCTCTGGGCGCCGCCATAGGAGTGTACACGCGCCCAGTAAAAAGAGGACAGTGGAGGAAGAGGCACCTTTAACAAATTGGAGAGTCCGCAAATGAACGGGCGTTTTCTTTTAGCAACCGAGGGAAAAGAAAACCGAAAAGGAAGATAGGCGCTGCAGCTGTGACGTGCACACGAAACGTAAACACGGAGAAAAAGAAAGAACAAGCACATTGGATGCTGCGACAGATGCGTATGCCTTATGTTTGTCCTAGAAGCGGGAAACGAGAACCGCGGAAGTAAAGAACAGAAATGAAGTTGGCAGTGTCATGCACTAGTGGCAAGAAGACGCCTCGGCTCAGTCGACACGAAATGGAAAAAGAAGCAAGGAAGACCTCGCCTGCGGCTGGGCCGAGATTGTCGCTATTCTTTGGGACACTTGTATTCCGTTGCAGACAGGAAAAGCAGAAACTTTGCTCCGGGCAAATGCTTAGTTTCGCCAGCTATTGTGGGCTCTCCGGAACAGAATCCGATTGAGATGAGCATGAGAGCGAAAAGAAAGAATGCCGTAGAAAGGAAAATGACAGACGTAAACGAGCAATAACAACGACAAATCATATCTGTTAAAGGCTTTCGGGAACGATTCAGAACCACAGCATGTTCGTTGCAATGTATGTGCAAAATATTTAAGGGGAGATGCGAGTCGAAAAACGCGTTTTTTTTCAAAAAATACATATTTTTGTTTTTATTTGCTTTCACAAGTTTAGTTTCTCTACTTTCACGACAAAAAAACTGAAGATTGTAATTGAACTCGAAGTAGGTCAAAATCGCTTTTAAAGAGCACAAGGTGGCTACTAAAAATCTAAGAAGTCCTGATTGTCTAGAGTCCCCTGGAAATTGTCACCTGGCTGCTTGCCATTGCATTTCACATGAGAGGTTCACTAAAGTCACATGCTCAAAATAACCATGATTGCCAAGCTCTCATGATGGAATAAATCATCTTAAATGACAAATCTTTTCCGCATAGATGAGCTTTCACTTATACCTTTAAAATGCGTTTTTCTCAAGATACAATTCTGGGCAACTTCATGAGTTTTTACATCATGTTTTTGGTACTTCTGATAGCCCGATCGGGATGAAATTTTTCCCACATATTTCTTAACATGTGCAGAGTGCAAGTATCTACTTCAAAACTTGATATCACCAAATATAATTATTACGAACCTAAAATAAGCAATTAGTATGGTCTTAGCATTCTAAGGCTTCTCACATTACAATTTTTCTTGTCCATTAGAATGTATTATACGCGCTTTCTTGATAGTTATTTGCATTCTACAGATAATGTGGAGCAATATGAGCCAATAATGGCTCAGAACGATAAATATTTACTGGCAAAAAGAAGAGTCTATAAAAAGAACTATATTTTACACATTGCGGTGGCACAAAACAAAAACCTGTAAAGCTTACTATAAAACTAATTGCATATTTGAAATCAGCATAAAATCCTCTATATACAGCAAAAATTTCACTGCCTTAGGCTACAGATTAACGCAACTTTTTTTTTCCGAATCGCATCTCCCCTTAAAACAAATGTCGACATTAGATGCTCGTTAAGCGGCAGGGGTTGCTTAGATTTGTGTGTAATGATTCAGTAATGCGAAATGCGATGTCAATACTTCGATTAAAATGCGTACGGTTGGTTCTTTCTTTATTAATATTAATATTTCCTGACAATTGCTTTTGTGTGACACTAATGTACAGGTGCATTTGGCTTCAAAAAATTTAACGCGTTACTAACAACCTCATTGTAAATGAAGGTAAAAGAGCAGTAGAGATTACGAGGTAACGAACAGGATGCACAACACGTAATTTGGCATTCCACAAAAATTGCACAAATTGTAATTCCTCATTCGCTTGCTCATGAAGGCGAAAAACGTTGCAAGAATATATACAAGTTGCGATAATTGGGAAGGACCCGTAGGCCGCCCCACTACTCACAATTTAATTATCCTCAGTTGCCAATATCTAATTTAAAGGTTAATAGGAACAGCTAGCTCCGCTGCCTTGATGGCCTATATAAAGCACAAATATTAACGGTATGGTTGGCTTCTTCTTCTAGCATGAATGTCACACTCATCATAATGATGCTTTTAGCGGCGCGCTGCACGACTGTCATCTATTTTCATCATCTTCCTACCCACGACCTCAAGCTGGCTGCTATTCGGTCCTTAGAGTGTCCGCTCAAGGACGGGTCGCTCAGATGGGTCGACTGTTGGCGCTGAGACAGGGAGAACTGCGCCTCAGCGATTGCGTGCAGAATCTTCTCATAGTAGTTGGCTGCACCCTCGACTTGGCCGCCAATGGTGTCGTCTTCAGTGATGTCGAAAATGTCCTTGTCTATATGGCGGAGCTCAGCTGTCTTGGTCTTCAAAACGGCGACTTGCTTGTTGACCTCGCGCGCCTCCATGTCGCGCTCCGGTTTTAGTCCTGTCAGGAGCGTTATATTTCGAGGGGAGCTGGCCCTGACAGTTTCACGCACCTTTCGAAGACGCCCTGTCGAAGTTATCGTTGTCAAGGAAGGACCACTCCCAGATGTCACCGCACCAAAGAATATGATAAACTATGACCCGTCCTCATAGATCTCGAAAGCTTCTTTACTACTCAAAGGCTCACTCCGAATCCTCAAACTACCTTTTCATCTTTCGTGCATCCCCCCAAGCCCGTGTCCCACTTCTTTATTTTCGACAACCACTAAGTGACAGATGGGGCGCTATGTGAACACTCGCTTTAAAAAAAATGAAACATCACTCACTTCAGGAGGAGGCGCGAACCTGCCTGTGCATTGCAGAGCGTGCGGGTGTTCAGCCATCCCAGCATGTGTGGTCGTCATACTTCTCTTCTTGTGGGCGTATTTTTTGAAGGCTGGGTTCCTCGATTGAGAGACCAAGGTCTGTGGAAATAAACCTACAATAATTTTTTACGAGCTTTGACGCGGACAGAAGCGACGTGACACAGCGCGAAATTTCGATTTCTTGTCTCTCTGTCTTGCGAATAAACGTCAGGTCGGAAAGCAAATATTCCTAGTTGCAGGTTTCCTGAACCTATGGCGTTGAGAAGTCGGCGATACGTGTTGATTTTCTGAAATTCACACTGTTTTTAACCATTATGCTAGGTAATTTCACCTCGTAAATAATTTGTCATGCAATGTTTATTTCTTGATTTCCCGGACCTTTCCGCGCACATTTTTGCTTGTCGCATAGCTCGCACCATACCGAACAAGGCCCGTTCAAACGTTGCGCGTAGTCATTCACTCCACCAGTATCACCATTCTTTGTCCACCCAAGTTCGCCGCCTGCAAATTGACACGATCAGCTAGACCTTTTAATTGTGATAGTCAATCGTAATGGCAATTATAACTGATTGAATTTGTATACTTTCTCTTTGTCTGCTTCCTTTTGTACGCTTTCTGCTATTCTGCAAAAGTAGCAACCATAAAGCTTAGAATCACAGAGAGCTGAGCTAGTTGGTACGCATTCTTTCTAAAAGAGACAGGGCGTGCAAACACGGACACAAGAAGGAACTCAGGACCCCAGAAACGCCTGACTTCCTTCTTGTGTCCTGACGTTTGTGGTGTCCTGACTTCCTTGTGCACGTGTTTGCACGCCCTCTCTCTTTACAATAGCAAGCATAGAGTTCAAAAGTGAAATTACTGTTGTTTTTTCGACGTCTATGGCACAAGTCAAACACCGAGGCTATTGAAAAATTTATTGAGTATTCTTGATATTTCTTTAGTGGCATGGAGGATACGACAGTACACCCATTCCTTCAATGCACTGCGTCACTGAGGTGAAAAAAAAATCTGGCATTATATGTTTCAGATGTAGGACAGTGCGCACTGCACATAACAGATCTATACTTGTCTCCTTTTCTGAGCATTGTGGACGTTGTATCTCGTTATGGGGTGTGAGAGAGCAAAAAGCCTGTGTAATAAGTTACTGTATATAGGAGGAACGCAACGGAACTTAATGAAAGGAAGAACGTACACCGACCAAATGAAAGTTTAAAACACGACATTTCGGCTTCCACACGGAAGCGTTCGTCACAACGAGGCCAAAGGAATAGAAGTGTCCCTAGACTCTTCTTAATTCTAATTAATAGTTCTCATTAATATTGTGCCTAACAAAGAAAACGAGCCCTTAAATTTGCACTTCTTTCCTAGACTCTGCTAGTCACTTCTGCTTACGTCGACACACTACTAGTCGTTTGGCCTGAATGTGAAAAAGGTTTCTCTATAGAAGCCGAAACGTCGTCTCTTTAAACTTTCATTCGGCCTATGTACTTCCGTTTTTTCCTCATGTTACATTCCGACCGAACGGGCTTCCTTCAACCTCTTGATTTCAGAACAGAACTTACATAACACTATGGTACTTATGAAACTGGCAAATTCTACATGGTTTGGTTAAAGGGCCCCAAAACCACTTCGAGCTAAAAGAGAGAGAGAGAGAAGGCAGGGAGGTTAACCGGAAATCAAATATCTGGTTGGCTACCCCGCACTGGGGAAGGAGTAAGGGGAGACAGAAAAGTTAAAAGCGTGATAATGGTTTCTATCTCCCTTTCGCTACCTTTCCTACAGGCACTATCTCCACCTCGCCACTTGTGTCTTCACAAAACATGCGCAAATTATCAGCACTAAGTGTTCAGCCTATGAGGATTTCACACTTTTCGGCTACACGCAGTTGTCTCCGCTTGCGCAGTCATCAGCGCGTAAACCAGTTCGTCGCGAACGATATTCATGAGCGACAAGGCAGAACGGACGTACGACTGCACGGGAATCCGGGATAGGAGAACATTCACAACTGATATATCTCCAGTATGGGCCAGTCGAGAGCTTATTTCCTGTCGACGTCACTTGAAAAACCTGCTCACGCCACGAATGGTGCCGCGAAGATCGTAAACTCGAGGCGGAAATAACATGCTCTTTTTTCTGTATTTTCAGAGGTTGTTTAAGGGATCTTTAAGAGGCTCTACTTATTGCATAAGAAAAGATTTTTTGGTCCGGCCGCGGTTCCTTACGGCTTAACATATGAACTGTCGTGGTCTAATGTCCCAAAACCACGATATGATTATGAGGGACGCCGTAGTGGAGGGCTCCGGAAATGTCGACCACCTGGGGTTCCTTAACGTGCACCTAAATCTACGTACAGGGACCTCAAGCATTTTCGCCTGCATCGAAAATGCGGTCGCCGCGGCCGGGGTTCGATCTCATGACCGGCGCGTCAGAAGTCCAGCACCAGAGCTACCAGACCACTGCGGCGGGTGTGCTTTATAGCTAAACTTGAAATCCGGCCTTTTTTCTGTATATGCAACTGAAAGGGTAGCGGTGGGCGAAGAGCGACAACGTAAAGGTTCTCACGGTGTAGGAGAGCGTAGCTATAGGTACTACATAGTGCACTGAATCTGAGTTGCTTGTTCTGTCGCGAATGTAAAGGGTGGAGAACCTCACTGGGCATCGTATATTAGCTTCACAGCATTTCCATGCGAGCTGCTGCTTGGTAGCGAATAGGCTTTCAGGTTGTACTCTCAAGTCCGATAATATGGTTTCTCTACGTTCGTGACAGTTATGGCTTATTTTGCTAAAGGACACATTTACACGGAAGCACTGGCTACGCCAGTGCTTCCGTGTAATTTTGCGTGTTTTCAAAACCATGAATGTGTTTAAAAAAATTATGTGCATCTTCCCAAAGGGAACCCTGATGGGATGCGAAGCAGCAGCGTTGCGCACGGGTGGCGTCACGGGTTGAACGGCGCTAACGCGGCAGGTGTTGCGGGCGAACGGACGAGGCGGCAGCTGCGGGCGCTGCGGCGAGCGCGCGGCAGGCGAGGGAGAGAGTGACGTCAGCGCGCACTGCGAGGGGAGCGTGACGTCAACGCGCAGCTGCGGCGTGACCTACTTGGCACCGCTCCAACACCTGCGGCGAGGGGAGCGCGTTGTGGCGCGTTCGTACGGACTTACGGAGGGACAGCGTTACACAGGCTACTCAAAGAGCTGCTTCGCACCTAAAATGCACACACGAATATACAAGTAGTATTTGAACCTCTTCCCCCAAAAAAAGTTCTGGCTACAATGCTGCCCCGAGTAATCTGCCTACAGTCACATGAAGTGCATTTTTTTTCGCTTTGCTACTATTTGTCTACATGTTATGGACAAGATGAGTTAAGTGCTTTTTTCATGAGGTTCAGATTTCGAGAAATTGAGTTAGGCGAAATGGAGCTCCTTATGTCTCAGAACCGAAATGACATTGTGTGCATATTAATTCACTTCTGTTCCCGATTATTTACACAGCGAGAGAACCCAAACAGCATAGGAGAGAGGGTATTTTGTTGGCCAGCTGTCGCAACTTTGCATAATTGTCACGTGGGACTAGTATATATACTTTTATAAAGATATTTAGGTATGCACTTACAACTTGCTGGTTACCATTGAATAATACTTACTGCCTGTGTAGATGCCCTAATAGAGAAGTATCATGAACACAGCAGTTTTCTTATAGTGCATATGCCTATTCACTACGTACTGATTTGCTTAGGTCACCGTCAGAAGGAGCGTGAAGTTGCAGTATAACTCTCAAGAAATGTAGATGGAAAGCTTTCAGAGAGCCGCACACAAACTACATCTCCGGTCAGAGTGCGTTTATCCTTCGAAGTTGCAGACGCTGGACAAAAAACAGCTTGCTAGGCAGACAAATGGTATTCGCCTTCTGAGTACAAGAGTGAGCGCGGCCGGTACAACGCTCTTGCTAAACAAGACATTTGGGCGCTAGCACTTCATCCGTACAACGAAGTTGCTAGAATTGCGACTCAGGTGAGTGCTGAAATGCGTACTTGAATTGAGAACTCCAGAGACGCAACATTCTTTATACTGACCATTAACTGAAACTCTATAGCAGATTTTGTAAACAAGTAAAACAGTAAAAGTCGATGATGCCACGCAGGCCGCTTGTGTACACTGATCCCTGCTATTGCGCACATCTCTTAAACTACTATGTCGTAAGCGTCGTACGTATCGTAGAAGGAAATGGAAGGATAGAATGTCACAACCGAAGCGGTATTGCTCTGTAAGTGCATCAGGAGTTCGGGAATCAGATTTCGGGCCCGGTTGTTGTTGGCAAGGCCTTTCTGGGCAGAGCAGAGAGTTCCCCGCTATACCGGTCCAAAAACTTTTTTACTATGGTCTTCTTCATACATATCGTGTTTCCCTTTGTTGGGCTCGGCTCTTTAGCTGTTCTTTGAGGCCTTTATTGCTTGAGTTCATCTCTTTCTTCGTCATTTTGAGAGAAATCTTCCAAACGCACATGTCAAAACATCGTTCTATAGAGGCTCATGTTCTCTTATGGGTGCTCTCGAAATAATCTGCGCTACTGACGTAATCCTTGTTGCGTAAGTAGTAAGTAGCAACCTTTTCTTCTGTTACTGGGAGAGGCGGGTGCGCAGAGGATAAAGATGGTTGTATGCACTTTTGTTTCTATGAGCTGACGGGCCTGCAAGTGAGGTACGGTGACTGTCTCGAAGAGCGGTTAGACTTCTATTTTGAAATATATGTTAGGCGCAGTTCAGGAGCAACTGCTTCGACTCTACGTATACTGCCTGCCTTCATACGGCGTAGTCTTGCTGTCGTTAGGAGCTTGTAAGCAAAAGTATCCGAAAGTTTTGTTAACATGTAAATAACCTTAAAACAAAACAAACAAATGTTTGGGACATAGCTCGCTGGTATGCGCATAATGCATGTAATTTATAAACAAGCACATGATCGGAGTCATGGAGCGAATGAATGTGACTCTTTCCAATAAACTATGCGATTACGCAAATAACGCCTCAGGCTGTGGCAGTGGGCTGAGGATGAATAATAGCACTGTCCTATATATAGATATACTGTGCATAAATTGGAATGCACTTACTTGCGCAAATTGGATAGTCTAGGAGGTATTCTGAAAATAATTAAATTATGTAGCGTAGGAACTTGCGATATAAGCATACAACCTAATGATGTCCAAAAATGTATCAAATAGTCGAAAGAGATGGCGAAAAAAAAAGATTAATGATTTTTTTTTGCTAGTGTTTAGATATCAGCAAAGTGGATTATGCCTCTTGATAATTTCATTTCTTCTATCAGGACGGAACTATATTTCATAATTAATCCCAGGTAGGGGCTTAATTTTTTTCCCAATGAGGGCCTTAATTTCTTTTTTTTTTAACTGCGCGGCGTGCCTTTGCGGAGTCACTAATCGAAGGAAGGTGGGAAACAAGGATGATTATGCACTGAGATTAAACGTGTACCGACGTGATTAAGCACCCGTTGGAGCTTAGATGCACCCAACATGAAGCCCTGTCGGCCTGCCGGCCAGTTTCCCGAAAAGGCACAGCTTTGCAGTTTAGTGTTATGCCTTCACGGACGTTGATGCACCGACCGGTTTGCCTGACATGACTTTCCACACGAAAGCGGAAGCTCATAGACAACGCCAACCGCGCAGGTTCCATAAGGCAGCTCGTGCTTATTCCCGAACCTCCCAGGGTTATTCTTAGCAGAATTTATTTTCGGACAGAGCTTCTCCATCTTGCGCGGGCAGAAAAAAAGCATCTGCAAATCGTGCCTGCTCGCAACTTTCTTCAAATTGTCAGAAGTGCGGCGCATGTAGAGCAACACTTTAGGGAGGCTCCTAGATTGCTGCCCAGGTGTTTCCTCGGAACGGGGATGCTTTTGTCTCAAGCAAGCGAACCTCTGCGATTGCCGTAACGAACACAAGACAGTATACGAACGGCTTCGAGTCTGCGAGTGCGTTTGTTCTCTATAAGAAGTGTTTTGCACACGTGCATGGGGTAATTTTCTCAGCAACTCTAATTTCCCGCGTGCTGATTCTTAAGACACACTCTTAATCAGGTCCTGCTTCAAATACTAGCTATATTCCAGGAAAGAAGACGAAAAATGTCCGGTTTTCTGGCTATATCTAGCACTTTAAGCGGGAGCTGATTAAGCGTTTGGGGATGACCGCTGGAATATATGGGGACGGTAAAATCAAAGCACAATACCAGAAAGTTTAAACGATGTTGGGATGCTTTGCAAGTGAATGAATGAATGAATAAATGATATAACATAGTAATTGGAGAGAAGGAGGGGGGCTTATGCTGTAAACCCACGACGTGATTATGAGGGATGTATTTGTGGAGGGCTCCCAAAATTTTGACCATGTGCTGTTTTTTGACGTAAATCTAAGTACACGGCTCTCTAGCGTTTCGTCTCCAGGGGAACGCGGCCACTGCGGCAGGGATTCGATCCCGCGATCTTTGGTTCAGCATTTGAGCACCATAACCACTAGACCACTACGGTGGCTAATGAATGAATGAATGAATAAATAAATAAATAAATAAATAAATAAATAAATAAATAAATAAATAAATAAATGAACAAAAGTTAATAGGATTAGCAGCCACTGTGTTATGAGAAATCTATTATTGCAAACTTTGACTTCATAAAATGTTTCAAAATACCACTATTTTAAAAATAACTGTTCTCTTGGAGATGCTGCTGCTTTTGCGCTGCGCCAGCTACTTCTTATGACATACGATCAAATTAGTGGTAATGACAGCCATGAAATCAAGCCATGAAAAGAGCTACGTGAAATAATACCTCAAGTCGGCTCGTATAAATCAGCGAAGCAACAAAAGAATCACATAAGCGTGAAGGCAATTCACCGCACGGCTGTAAAAGCTTGGCTTGTTCCGTCAACGCTTGTCACATGAAGACAATTCGATGGCGAAAAAGAAAGAAAAGTGTTTCTGCACTTTAGTGCCCTAACTGTGGAACTGCCCTGAAGTAGAGATTTTGCTTCTTTACATGTACTGGCAAACGAAAAAATTGGCCGCGTATCTGCGTGCTTCGCTGGCAAATGTCGTCGAAAGACGATAGTCTTGTGCCGGCCGTACTACTATGTTTTGCCTTGCCTCAGACAGCGCCTACTCTACGTTGAATTGGCCGCATCTGGCTGGCATTGACAAAGCAAAGGAGGCGCTGCTCGAGATATGGACGCCATTGAAAAACATGAGCTTTTTTGTGCAAAGTGTCGCAGTTCGTGCACAGCGTCGCATTTTCAGCGCAGCCTAAAAAACACTAGGGTCTTTAGAATTGCGTACCTACGTATTTTCTAATAAAAGAACGCACGACCTGAAACTTACATATTAATGTTGCGCCTCAGGTATGCGTAGTATTTGCTTTTTGATCGAATATGTTCACAAGTATGAACGCTAACACCAGTTCAAGATGGCTGGGCGTTCAGAAAGTGGTTAAACTTTGGCCGAGTAGCTGATTCGGGTTACCGACAGACAGACAGAAAGACAGCCAGACCAAAATTTTTTTCGTTGAGGTATCCTAAGAAAGACCTATCGTCTTTAAAATGTGTAACTCGGGCGATAACTGACACAGCGTCATGCAATATCGTGTCAGAAAAACTAAGGAAAACTGAGGTAAATGAAACATTGATTACGGAGTGTCAACATTGTGATACGCAGTACGTAAGTGTACTATACCCGAGCTATTGCCACTTTCACTGTATAGCTCCATCGCATAGCTTCATTGAATAGCTACTCCTCGCTGCAGGTTCATTACGAAAACTGAAATCATATTTTTTTCCTTTTTCGTTACGAAAGCACCGACTCTGCCACTCTTGCCAAAGCTCGTGCGCTATAGGAAATGTGGGAAGCGGGCGGTGATCTTGCGGTTGCGTTTTATCGCGCATCGATTTATCTGAAATCGATGCTCTTTCACAGGCCGCAAAACAGTGGTCTCCGTAGAGATAGAGATAGAATCGAAAGGGATGACCCGGAAAACGAGGCGAATCGCCGCCTTCAAATTAAGGTTTGAGAATACGAAAAAAAAAAGAGAGAGAGAGAGAGAGAGACTGGCGCCTGTTCTGCGCTCTCCTTTTTGTCCAGTTTTTCGCTGCGCCATCATACGTTGTTAAGGCATGAGATATAGAAAGAGAGAGAGAGAAGAGAGAAACGATTACTCTAGCAGTACACCCTCCTCTGTGGTTCTCAATAAAATTTACGAAATAGTAAAAAATGCACATCGGAGAACAGTGGAACAAAAAGTGTGAGAGACAGGCATTCGACCCAAAAACCGACGGAATAGGAGCCCTTGGGAAGATTTCGGCAAATACTGCGTGCCGGCGAATCAACTAAGGTAAAGAAACAATTTGACAAGCTCGCATCGGGCCGAGAACGTTTCACCAGCTCTTCCAACTCAACGCTCCGTTACCCCCCGTGTCAGCATTTACGGGGTTGTTCGTTGTAGTTTTGGCACTTTTCTCTATGTGCCCTTGTGTTGTTTTCTTTCGTAACTTTACTCGTTTCCATCCTGATATCGCTTTCCCAGGAGTGTTTCGTTGAAGTGTAGTTTGACGGGAAAACGAGAACAGAAAATAACAGTACAAAAAAGAAGGTGCGAACATCAGCATTTTAAGAGGAATCGCTGTATGGGGGGACCGGGAGATTCGGAAGCCATACACCGAGATTATTTCGGCGTTTCTCTTTCTGTCTCTTCAGATGTTGCTCGCGCTCGGAACGCGACGATACAGATCACTGCTATGGGTCGGAATTCGGCCGCTCGTTAGACGAGTTAGCATATATATTCGAAGGGGCCGCAATCATGTGAACTTTTGACCATACCGAAAGCGATCGAAAATGCGAAGTTTCGACTGGGGATAAAAGTTTTATTACTGCCAAATTCTCCGCTATTATCTCTGGTACTTTTTTTCTTTGTCCGAGTGTGTTTGAACGGTTGTAGCGCTTTGGGAAGTTGTTTTCAGAGCTGCTCGCCGATCTGTAACGAAATATAATGAGAAAGTATCCTGGGGCAAGCGCTTTTTAATATAACTCACCGACTGGACGCCTAGTCACGCCTCCTAGCTGACCCTTGGAAGCTGCGAAGTAGGTCACAAAAACAAGAAAACAGTTTGGTTTAATGTAAATCTGGACTGGAACACCATCATTTTTGGTATGATGTTTGTTGTTAAGCCTGGTAAAGAGAAATATGACGCTGTTGTCAGGGTATGCAGCAAAAAAAATGTTGGTGGAACTTGCTGAGACATCATAGCCACTGCATAAAATTGCTTATTGCACGAATACTAAATGCCAAGTAAAGATAACCTTAATGCTCGTATAAACAAGGGTCCGTATTCACAAGAACGTCTGAAGCTAAAAAATTTCGTAAGAGAAGATTTCAGCCAATCACTGTGCGGGACAAATCGTTAACGACGCTGGCTGACCAATGGGAATACGCACTTACGAAACAGAAGTTCTGTAAATGCGGCCCAAGAAGCCTCTTTAATATCGTGCATCTGTTATCGAAATTTAGGTACAATTTGAGCAGACAATCTTCACTAAGTTCTTCTGTGAGTACAATGTATGGTGAAATTAGTTTGATGTTTTTATGTTTGGTGATCTGGTACCGCAAGGATATATGCTATCACCGCCTTTTTAACATGCAGTCGGTAAATTTTCGCGGAAGGATCAGAGCAATTTATTGAAATGTTGTGTGAGTAAAATAATAAAACTATCCCTCTTGAAGCAATTTAGGAGCCATGCCTTGACGTTATACGAAAAAAAAAACCATCATTTCTTATCATGAACGTTTTTTTTTTCTTGGCAACGAGCTACGATTTCCATGTTGGGTTTGATGACGTGCTCGATGGTAAGAGTTCGTTCTCTGTTACAGTAGGTCACTGGAGATATTGTAAGTACAACTACACTTACATATAAATCATGCTAATAGAACACTTATATTTGACTCTCATTATTTAGTGCTTGTATAATCAGACATCCCCAGCTATTATTGTACCAGCTATTCCGCCCATTGTACAGTTGAAACATAATTTCACATTTTGATATCCGCCTCGGTGGTTGAGTGGCTACGGTGCTCGGCTGCTTACCCGAAGGTCACGGGTTTGATCCCGACCGGGACGGTCTCTGTACTCTGCCATGTCTGTGCACGTTAAAGAACCACCAGAAGGTCGAAATTTCTGGAGTACTCAACTATGGCGTCCCTCATAATAAAATCATGGTTTTGCGACGTAAATCCACTGATATTAATAATTCACGTTTTCGGGGTGCACTACGACGAGACAATAATGTCACTGACACTTTTCGCGGAAGTTCGAAGCACTGACAACGATAGCAAGGTGTAGCATCGCGTTCAACAGCTCGAATTGCGCTCTAAGTATTCGCGGATGCGACATGTGTTCACGTGGTAGGAACACTCAAAATAAATACTGTTGGACAGAAACAATAGCTTCCAGGCAGTCCGACAAAACTCTGTTATTAGCGGTGTAGTTGCGGGTGTCGAATTTTCAATGCTCACTAAATACGTTCGAAGAAAAATATTAAATAACTACTATATAGATTTTTACGTGCAAAAACCACGACCCGATTATGAGGCATGTCGTAGTGGAGGTCTTCGACCTTTAACTACCTGGAGCTCTTTAACGTGCACATAAATTGAACTACACGGGGTTTCTGGTATTTCTTCCCCATCGAAATGTGGCCGGCGGGGCCGGGAGCTTAGCAGCGCGACACCTTACAAACTAGACCTGGACCACGGGTGGTGGGAAAGCATTGGCGTTATGCAGCCCCAGTTGTACTGCTAATAAGACGGTAGTTCAGGGAAAGATGGAAGCTTGAAGACATGTAAAATCTTTGACCACGGGGTGTCGCTGGAGACAACGTTTGGACGAGCCGACTTGACAAACACAAATCTGCTTGTCAAAGTGACACTGCCTGTTCAATGATTTTTCGTGTAACCAAGTGAAATGCTATACAAAGCCAGTGTGACGTTTACTGTCCGTTTAGTTCAGGCTGTACTAAAACCCTAACGTAGGTGAGTAGGAATGCTAGTGCGCTCATGCCTGCCGCGGAAGGCGCAGCGCTGGCGCCACCGTTTCATTGATTATTCTGACTAGTGAACTCTGCACTGTTCTGTTTTGAATATCTGTCGCCTTTGGTTAAAGCGGTACGAATGCGTCCCGTGTCTTCCAATTTATGAGACCGACATTTGCCGTAGTCGTAGGCACTTCTCTTCAATCGTATATGATTCATCGCTTGATCCCAATGCCCATATCATAGTTCCAGCTTGAGCTTGCGCCTTATAAAGGCGCTGTGTTCGAGGCGTTGCCCTAAAATACAAACCGTTAACCCTCTCTATACCAGCTTCCACATATGCGGACAAAAAACATATCAGTGAAGTGTGATTAAGGTAGCCAACGAATTGCGTTAAAAATTGATTCGAAATGTTTCAATCACTTCAATATTTGATAAAAACATCTATATGTGTCAACTTCAATGAACAGACAGCTCTAAGTGCGTACAGAACAATGACGTTCATCTCAAGTCACCTGCAGAAGTACATGTCTACATGTTTTTGTATAAGTTCACTTGAAATTCGTAATGGTCTTTATATAATTCGGCTTTATTTGCGAAAAGGAAGGGTTTATCTTGCCTTTTTGTGGGACTTTTGTTGCACCGTGAGCGGCCAAAGTCTTGTAAGTCCAGTTGTCGCTGCGGCGTCCAGGTTTGTGGACGCGAGGCATACCGAGTTCTTGTATGAAGCTGATAGAACGCTGCATGATAGTGGGACCTGCTTCGTTGCCGGGCGGCTCTGCACAAAAAAAATTCTGTAATATAGCTAAATACACCTTTTAGAAGTTATGCTTAGATAATATTTCCTTTATTCGGGACGTGGACTTAAAAAGTGAATACATATATGCCATAATTTTCGAGCTGACTACCGGAAGCGAATGTTGCGATTTGTAGAGCACCGATAATTAGAGCGTTGAAGCTAAGCCATCAACAAGCAAAGACCTCCTAAACAATGCTGCTGCTGATGATGATGAAAGCACTCCGTTTGAACAAAACCATGAACGCATTGCGGCATTGGTAATGATAATTTACGACGAAAAAGGTGATGACAAGCACGTTGAAGTAGAGCTGTGGGCAAACAAATGGTCCTTAAATGTGGATAATGATGGTGATGATGAAAGCACTTAACATGACGATTAAAGCGTTAATGATGGTGACCATGAACGATGATTATGAAAATGTTGAAGCTAAGCCGTTAGCAAGCGGCCCCATGAACGTTTGTGACGACGATGATGATAATAGTGATGAACGTGTTGAACTGATGGTGAAGGCGTTGATTATGGTAAGCAGTGATGATAATGACTAATGCGTTGAATCAAAGCCGTCGGCGAGCGATGTTCCCGTGTACGGCGGAGAAGAATGATGGACCTAGTGTAACTCGTGTTCCCAGTGTCCACATACGTGGACACTTATTTTCGTCGAGAAATAAAGCTAAATTTTCCAGGCTTTCGATTTATTCGCAATTTTCTATACTTTGTAATTGCAAACACACACACACACACACACACAAAAAAACATTTGCTCGTACAACTGGATTGGCCATGGGAAACAAAGGGTTCAAATTCTTCTAGTCATTATTGTTGGTGGTGTTCTAGCAAACGCAAACTTTCACACTAAAAGCATGCGTCGCATCAAAGGTTCCTCGAAATCGAGTGTTCTCACTACGTGCGCCCGCCGGTTGTCATGCTGCATTAAGGCTTTTCGCGCTGTGCTTCCTACGCTTCGACAACCTCAAGACAACGTCACTTTTGGTTATATGAACAAACAACTTCATAACAAAGAGTGACTTCGTTGGAGTGCCGAAATTAAACAGGAGAAATCGCGTGCCATTTCGACTGTGTTAAAAAGGCACAGCGTATCACTGTCAAGTTTCGTTGTCGCGAAGGAAAAAGAATTGGAGGACGCTTGAGCTTCACCTTCAAGAGTAGGTCGCGATGGCGTAATCGGGCCTCGTGCGTATCGCCTTCTGAACTGCTAACCTGCTTCGGTTCCCGGTGCATTCCTCAACCGTGCCGCAAGGAAACGAACAATTGTGCGTGTAACATTGCTGTTTCAAAGTATAATTGAATGCCTATTGCAAGCACAGTTGTTCAGTGCCCACTACGCCATAAGTATTTCTTTTGCGAATCAGCGAACGGCCCACTACGCGTCCGTAGGGCAACACGCGAACCTACGGAGCTGTTCACTTTGTTGGTGGTTCTGCTGCTGATGATGATTAAATATGTCTGAGCGCTTTGTAATGGGTAGGCCTTTAAAACACGCACTCGTTGCTCATATCACATCTTTTGACGCCTGTCACGATTCTACGCCTCTGCCACGCAACATATGATGCGTTAAGGAGACTCCTTCCACTACATGACATTCATATAGTGTTTTGTTTCCAAAGCAGAAGAAGAAGCTGTATCGAACGGCTGTGTTCAAAAATGCTCTCTGCTGGGAACAGCGTATCGGCCACAGGCCGAGGATCATCGACCCCGTTTCTTGATGAAGACTCAAGCTACAAAGTCGTCCTGCCACGTCTACCAACCGGTAACGATGTTTTGAATTCCAGTGTTCCTTCATGCTGACTTGAGTGGTAGGCCGTATCGTGCCCCAGACTTCCGTGACGCTCTGCTCGAAGTGGTGACCACAGCGGACATCATAGGCGTCGGACAATATCAAATGAGCCATGTGTGGATGGTTACGTGTGCAAGCAGCACGGCGAAGCAGAAACTCGTCACTCGGGGTGAGCTCCGGGTAAAAGGACGGAAGTGCATGGTGCTAGATCCGGAGAACAAGAATATTAGGCTAAAGCTCCTTTGGCTTCCACCTTATTTTGAACCACGACGTGTTGAAGAGGCGTTCCAATCTTATGGTGTGGTGAAGTCCGTAGAGAGAGAGGCATGGAGGTGTGCTGGAATGGAACAGTGGATGACAACAAACAGGGACGTTGCCTTGGACCTCAAGGACACCATCACTGTGAGCTCAATACCACATATTATGACTATCTACGGTCACCAGTGCTTCGTACTTATTCCCGGTAGGCCTCCGCTGTGTCTTCGTTGCAAGCGAGTTGGGCATGTCCACCGACAATGCAAAACACCAAGGTGCTTGCAGTGCCATCGATTTGGTCATTCGTCGGATGCCTGCGTGTCGACTTACGCCAAGAAACTTCGTTCTGGCCAATCTAGCGCAGAAGAGTCGCATCTGGACCATCTAATGGATGCTACTGAGGTAGTTGATGCGACAGGAGAAGCAGCGGGAGAAGCAGTAGATGGCTCAAAGGAAGCTGAGCACGTGTCCGTGGAGGCCATCCCCAGCACCCACAATAACGTTGCTAAAAATTACACCATCTCCCGCTAAAGGGAACCATGTGTAGATGTGAAGCAGCGGGCGCTGACGCTTACACTGGCGGCGGCGTTGACGCTGGCGCTCATCGCAGCGTTGCGCAGGAGAGAAAACTGGGGAGGCGTAAAGCACGCAGTGATGGAGTGGTGTTTCCTACTGGAACATGCCAATAGCTGCTAATGGGCAATGAGCGACAGAAGACTCCGACTGGACACAGAGACCCGCAGTCCGCTTTTAGTTAACGCGCACGCTGCGTATTTTTATTGTTCAACAACTCACAGGAGAAATCTCCCACCGGCACCACCTTGCAGGTCAAAATCCAGTGCCATATATACGGGGTGGCCAGTGAACGGTTGTGCAGCGCGAGCAGTCGGTTTTTTCAACCAAGAAACTCGCTAGCAGACGCTGCCTGCGTCGGCGTCGCGAGGCGAGAGATGGGGGGGGGGGACGCGCATGCGCAGTGGGAGTGTGGACGCCGCGGGCAGGGATGCCTAGAAGAGAAAGGGGGGGGAGCGTAGAGGAGAGAGAGGGGGGGACGCGCATGCGCAGTGGGAGTGTGGACGCCGTGGGCAGGGATGCCTAGAGGAGAGAGGGAGGAGCGTAGGAGGGGAGAGAGGAGGGGAGGCGCATGCGCAGTGAGGGTGTGGTTGCCGCTGGGGAGGGATGCCTAGAGGAGAGAGAGGGGGAGAGGAGGTTTTTTAAAATTTTTTTAATGGGTTTGCGCATGCGCAGTAAGGGAGGCCACGCGGCACACCACCACCACCACCACCACCGGATTAAGCTTCGCCATAAGATGCTTCACATCTAAAACATCAGTGAAGACATGAGTGAAGTGAACGCTGCAGGAGAACATGACCTGGAAGATCTTAAAGAAAAGCCTCCTGACGACGAGGAACAAGAGGCAATGGATAGCAGCCAGACAAAGAAGCGTCATGCACCGGTCAGCGATGAAGCAACAATGAGTGCTTCAGACATGACCGAACAGGTGTCCTCGTGTGGTCCACGTGTCGTGTCCTTTGGGGACCGAGGAACGCGCCGCCTATGCCAGCGTCCTCAAGAAGGTGCTGCTAAGAAGTGCAAAGGAGGTAAAGCCACAGGTTGCCCTGTGGCTAAAGGCGAGCAACAAAAGTTTTAAGTGAGCAAAATGGCTACCGCGCTTACCTTTCCCATGTGTGTAGCGACACTCAACGTACGTGGCCTGAGAAATGTAAGGCGTCAGTGGCAGTTACGCCACGTGCTTGAGCAGTATATCATTGACGTAGCGGCAGTGCAAGAGATTTCGTCTGCTAGTGATGCTAACCTTGCACTGGGAGTTTTTGGAGATTATGATGTGTACATTAGCCAAGCACGTGGTGCTTCCGCTGGATGCTTTTTATTAGTTAGAAAGCGCTTGAATCACACTTTGATGTCGCTACATGTTGATGGGGAAGGCCGCCTCATTTGTTGTGATCTTTCTTTTCATTCCAATAATTGGAGGTTTGTCTGTGTCTATGCTCCTTGCAAAGTAAATGACAGGAAGGCCTTTTTCCTCTCTTTAGCTTCGCTGCTAAACACTGATAGAAATTTGATAGTTTTTGGAGACTTTAATTGTGTTTGTGACGCTAGCGATCATTCATATGTAACGAATCGTTACGATGCAAGTGCAGCTATACTGCAGGAATTGATGAATGACCACAATCTAATAGATGTGGGAGCGCATGCGCCTTCCTCGGTGAGGTTTACGCACTTTCAAGGCGTCCCTCATGCTCGACTAGACCGTGTGTATGTATCTCTAAGCCTATGGTCTCACATCCATAAGTAAAGCCCATATTTTTTACAGACCATTGCTTAGTATCCGTTTCATGGGGTCCCCAAAAATTTCGTAAGGTTCCTCTAAACTGGGAACTATGGAAGCTTAACGTACAGCTGCTGCGCGAGGATTGTTTTGTAAAAATAATCAAAGAATTGGTGCATGATGTAACACAATGTCGACAGCTGCCAATGTTCGCTCAATGGGAAAGGTTCAAAGAAAAAGTTAAGTATCAGGCGATTAGTGTTTCATGCGAAATAGCTCAAAGAAAAAATGCTGAAAAACGCTATCTTTATGATTTACTACATAAGCTCCATGCTTTTGAAAGTCAAGCGCCGGGATTGTACGTTGATGAGATAAGTACAGTTCGAGCACAGACACAAAAATACGATACAGATGTATACAGAGGGGCAATGATTCGTTCCCGTGTTACTCAATTCACTGAAGAGGAACCCACAAAAAAACGCACTTGGGGATGAAAAGCGATATGCACTTTCCAAACAGATACTGATACTGCAAATTGAATCGCGTGGTTCTGTTTGCACAGAGACATGTGAAATAAGGGCCGCATTTGAAGAATATTACAACTGTCTGTTTACTGCTGCTGAGCTTCAAGATAATTATGAAGAAAAAGCGGACCACTTTATTGCCCTTGTGCCCCAATTACAAGAGGATGACCGACTCATTGTTGATGGGCCCATCACCAGGGAAAAAATAAGGTTTGCAATAACATCGTTGCAGAAAAAGAAAACTCCTGGTCCAGATGGCCTTAGTGGGGAATTTTACATAGCATTTCAGGAGCTTCTGATTCCTTTTCTGGAGCAACTTTTTAAAGAGGCTTATGAACGAGGTAAACTTCCTCCTTCTTTCTATCAGGGCCATACAACATTAATCCCAAAAAGTTCTGATCCTGAAGCATTAAAGAGAGTTAACGGATATAGGCCTATATCGTTATGTAACGTCGATTACAAAATATTTGCGAAATTGCTGACAAATCGGCTGCAGACAGTGATCACTAAATGTGTAGGTGACCACCAAACATGTGGAATTCGAGGTCGCTCTATACAAACAAATATCCACATAGCGCGGTCAGTCCTAGAGTGTATCGATGTCAGTATGGACCAAGTAGCCCTTATTCAAATAGACCTCGCTAAAGCCTTTGATAAGGTACAGCACGCTTTTCTGTTCCGGCTACTAAGACACCTGCAGTTGGGTGATGTACTGTATAATGGTATTTCACTCTGTTATAAAAAGTGCTCAACAAGGCTAATTGTAAATCGCACCCTTTCGAATACAATAGAGTTAAATTCATCCGTACGTCAGGAATGTCCGCTCTCGCCTTTGCTCTTTCCAATATACCTGGAACCACTATGTTTAAGTGTGCTTCTAAATTCTAGCATTAGAGGATACCGATATGAGACTGAGGAAGTTAAAGTTCTAGCTTATGCCGACGACAATGCCTTCTTTTGCGTCGATAAACCCAGCGTTCAAGAAGCAATGAACACTACTTTATGCTTTTGTGAAATCGCTGGCGCCAGCATAAATTTTGATAAAAGCAGAGGATTCTGGCTGGGCAAGTGGGCTCAAACTGCCTCGGTCTTCTCAAATATCCATTGGAATTCGACTGCTATGAGGTATCTTGGTGTGCCTCTCGATAACTATCGTAATGGCGGCCCACACTGGACGTCCGCGATAACTACTATCCGTCGAAAGGTGGCAACATGGCACGGACTAGACCTTTCCATTTTTGCGAGAGCGAAAGCGTGCAATATCTTTCTTGTATCAAATCTTATTTATGTTCTGCAGGTGTTGCACTGCTCTCGTGTGCACATTCAAGCCTTTCACTGGATATTTGCTTGTTTTATTTGGTGTTCTTCATGGGAACCCATGAGAAGAGACAACCTTTTTGTTCCACTTGAAAAGGGTGGCCTCAGTCTGGTGCATCTGTTTGTGCGACAGTTGGTGTTGCGATTTTTTTCACTTTAAGGACGTTTGTCACCCCTTTCTTTTAGCGGTTCTTCGAAACCGTCTGTGTTACCACCTTCCTTTTATTTATGTCACAACAAGCGTTGCTAAGGGGTCGCAGTTGTGGGGATTCTTAAAAGAAATTGTTGACACTGTCAATTTTTTAAAAGCCAGATTTAGTTTAGAGTATTTGTATAATATTGATAGAACAACTCTAACCGCTGCACTTGTGAATAACCTTTTCCCTGAACCTGTTTATCGACTGCCATACTCGCTTTTGCCTGGTCATGACGTATTATTCCGAGTACGTAAAATGTGGATATCACCTGCAGCGAAAACGTTTTTCTTTAAACTACACACCTCCACTCTACCAGTGAAGACGTGGCTCAATGAAAAAGCAATACATGTGCCCTGAACAGTAAATTGTAGACTCTGCAACCAAGCTGAGACGATAGAGCATTGTTTCATTCATTGTCGCGATGCATTTTATTTTTGGGACATTCTAAAAAGAACAATAAGAGAAGATCTTCCTATCACTGCTCATGGTATTAGGTTCCTCCCTTTCAAAAAGAGCTCCACCAATAATACTCCATATGATCTGTTTATGTTATTAGGACTTTATTCGCTATGGAAAAGTCGCATGATTGACAGACGCGCCGAGCCGTCACGGTCGACGTGGTCTGTCTTCAGAGAAGAAGCTGCTCAAGTGCGCAGTGTTGTTGAGACTTTTGAACCCGTTCCGGAGTGGCTTTCCCTTCTAGACGCCTTGTGTGTGTTTGCCTGACTTTTGAAATACTCGCTACTGTTTGCAAGAATGTGGGCGTTGTGTATGTTAAGGTAATTCCAATGGGACGAATTATGTTGTGCGCAGGTCACAATAATTACCGGTGTTGATTCCATGCATTATAGAAAAAAAAAAACAAATCTCGTGGCTCTGTCGTAGAACACCTGCTTGCCACGCAGATGGCCTGGGTTCGATGGTCACTCGGACCCTGAAATTGTTTATGATTTATTTTATTTGCATCTTTCTAGATTTTTAGGTCATGGACAAGATGATGATTTTTTGCTCCCAACCAAATACGCCGACGCGGACGCCGGAAGGAACTTCTGCCAAACGAGCTCTTTAACGCTATCGCGTTAATATTCGTGTCGGCTCAAAGGAAGCCGCCCCAAATAAGGCGTGTTGTAGCAGCTATGCTCTGACCAACGAAGAATGCGTCGTCGTTTGAAATTACGTATTCCTGAGTATAAACAAACCTCCAGCCTTTAAGATGCGGTGCATATAGAATTTAGAAACACTTGTAGAAGCGGAAGGTCTCTTTCCGTACACCGGTTTCTGAAATATCCTCGGTTAGTCGAAAGATCTGGTTGCTATTCAACGTCTTACACGGCGCGTGTGGCGAGGCTGATGCACAATGGCACTTCGATATTCTAACTCGGCGCTAACTTTACATACGACCCGATTTTATTGTCCGGCAACCAAGTTTCCTTATTGCTTTCTCCATGGCGCAAAAGTTTGAGTGCATTCAACGTGAGTTTCGAATGCGAACGAGAATTTGCGTCTACGGCTCATTAATATTTCCATCTTTGCGGCGTAGATCTTGAAGTAGAGTCCGCAGCTTCGAACGAATGTCAAGCTACATCACTTAAGACAGCTCACGTGAGCTAATTGCGCAATAACAACGGGCCGGAGAATTCGTTTGAGGATTTCGTTTGTTTTTGTTTTCCTCGAAAAAAAAAATGTAGTTATGTAGCGACTGAATTGCATACAGACGCTAATATGTAATTTTGTTTTCTTAAATAATCGAATCCGGGACTGGAAGTTTCAAAGCCCTTTCATAATGTATTGACAAATAGTTTGTAGCACGTGGTGCACTTCATAAGGGAAGTAAACCCGCTTTAATACAACGAATAATCATCATGAAAAGACCATCCCACTTTGAGTTGTTCATAGTGCTGGGATGATGTGTTACCATTTCTTTGAGCTTCATCAACTCCTGCCGAAACAATTAGGGAAAGACCATTATAGTCTTCTCGCATACTGAATCAAAGATACACCACTTTTGAACACAAAAGCTTCGCGATATTTCGTGTGGTATTCTGCGCGAATAACGCCGCTTTTCTTTCTCAAGATCTTTTCTAAAATACAGTTAATGCGCGACGTTATTGCGTCATCACTGTCTCTTCGAGTTCCATGCACCTATGACAGGTGCTCATGAACTGTATTACCTCGTGTATTACGCATCCTGTAGAAACACAAGAAAATGACACCGCGCTCTTCACGTACGTCATTGAGCTGCAGATCTTCAGCATTTTGCTTTACTTTCCGAGAAAACTGACGCAGCGTAGAGTGTGTGACGTGGTATCGAGTGTTGAAGATGTGTATGTGTCCCGTAGAACCAGCCACTGCCTCGCGTATAGACAGGTGAAAAATTGGCTTGACTCTGCTGTATTCGAAATCAGCGCCGATTTCGAAGTAAAAGACAAACAATATGCAGCCACATAGCGGTGGTAAATTTCACCGCACTGAAAAGATGTCGTCGGCGTCGCTTTTTTTTATATTGCGTCTTGTTTCGTACTGGTAATGTTAGTTTTTTCGTCGTGGCGTTCATATTGAGCTCTTCGAACGGCTGACTCCTCCATAAAACAAAGTAAAGGCGTGAGGTGAGGGGGGCGGGGTGAGATGAGGTGAAGGAAGCACTGCCGTTCGTCTAGCCCATGCTTTTGGTGTACTAGACGAATATTATCCCGAACAATATTTATCAATTCGGCTTCGTTCATTTTTCGAGGGAGGCGAAATGCTAGAGGCCCGTGTACTGTGCGATGTCAGTGCACGTTAAAGAACACCAGATCGTCGAAATTTACGGAGCCCTCCACTACGGCGTCTCTCATAATCATATCGTGGTTTTGGGACGTTCAACCCCAGATATTATTATCCTTCGTTCGTATGAGTGACGCAAGCAGGAGATTTCTCAATTAACTGCTAAATATAATGTAGGCATTCTAAAGGCAATACAGTGGGGGGCGCATTACGGAACAGAGACAAGAGCAGAGAACGACAATACAGGCGCACAGGTGTTGTCGTTCTCTGCGCTTGTCTCTGTTCCGTAGTGCGCCCCTCTGTTTTGCCTTTAGAATGAATCGTTACCAACTAGCCCAAATGGCTGTTTTGCTGCAATAATGTAGGCAACCAGATAGCTGAATGAGATGGTGTACGCTTATATATGGAGAATGAAACACTCCAGAAAGAAGTTAAGAAAGCAAAATTCATTATTGAAAAAAACTTGACAATGAACTTTGTTCACTCGCCTTCCAGCTTTAGCCCGTTTTGTTGTCCGCGACGCGCGAATGGTACTATGTAACTTTGGCCTTTTATTGAAAAGACCTTTTCTTTGCCCACCGCAGTGGTCCAAGGAGCTGTAGTGCTCAACGAAGGTCACGTGATCGTATCTCGGCCGCAGTGGCCGCATTTCGAATGCTAGACGGCCGTATGCTTGAAAAGCGTGCGAGCTTGAGCTTGTCGGTCCTGTTTCATCTGCCTCGTCCTTGTTGTTTTCGCTGTTTTTTTACTATGCTGTATGCTTAAATTTAGGCGAACGTCAGGAAAACAATAACGGTCGAAATGTTCGTAGCTCTCCAACAGTGTACGCGTGTCTCATAATGATAGCGTGGTTGGTTATGGGACATAAAACCCCTAATATATATATATATATATATATATATATATATATATATATATATATATATATATATATATATATATATATATATATATAGATATATAATGTGACTTTTTTTCAGACTTGTTATCTTTTTATTCTCACTATCTGTACAGCAATACCACATCTGTGTCACTGTTTTGCACTATTAGCGAACCGTGCGAAGCCTTTCACTTTGCCCGGCATTAGCCAATTTAACCACCTGGCGTCTCGCCCATGCAGC
>JALIZH010019073.1:0-86857 GCA_030522465.1 Rhipicephalus appendiculatus | reverse complement strand
GGCCCTGCAGGCGGCCTGTTTGTAGGCGGCCCTAACGCGGTTGCGGAAAAAAAAAACATTTTGATCGCTGTCACGGCATTTTCCTCGCCAGTTTGGCAGTACTAATTATTAACTACAGTTAATTAGAAGATGAATAGTAACACATTCATACACAGCTGTGTCATTAACATGCAAATTACACACACCACTGGAATCGAACTCGCGACCGCATGCACTGCAAGCAGATACCGTGACCTTTGCGCCACAGCGCCACCACATGAAAGTTCGCCTTTTCGCGGGGTTATATAGCTACCAAATGGTTTGTAAACAGCCGACGGAACGTTGAACTTCTCTTCCTGTGCCATATGCGTGTGTTTGAGCGTGCATTAGGGCAGCAAATAGTTTGCGGGACTTCATGAGCTCGAGACAACTACGGTAAGAACCTTCGGCTCCGACTTTGTTCGTGGTGCGCCGTGCCCCAAGAACGACTAACGTGTGTCCGTGCGTTGTTTTTGTGCTTCTCCGTAAAGAACGGCTGATTCGCTCACCTAAAATTTAGGGATATCAACGTGTAGACTCATCATCGCAGTTAGCAAAGTGCAATCTAAGATGTCCCAGGTTGCCGTCTATTCTCTTGCGGACGCGAATACATACGGCAGACGGGCAGATGCGTGAACAGGAGGCTAAAAGAGCACAACAAGAATATAATAGACGGCAACCAGGGACATCTTAGCTTGCACTGCGCTAACTGCGGTGATAAGTCTACGCGTCGGCGTACTCAGCTTTGCAAACCTGCGTTTAAAAAAAGTGGCATTGTTTGTCACCACAAAGACCTGTGCGTCAGGGAAATAGTTGAGGCGGGATTGCTCGTGCGGGACAGGGATGTGTCAGCATGCCATCACGTGCATTGACCAAGGATGAGCTAATTTATAGAAGCTTGGTGTTTAAGACTTGTCGGTATCACCCAGTACATTTCTTTCTTTGCCTTATCCGCTGGGCCTTCGTACGTATTTTTAATACCTGGTATCGTCAGCGGAATAAACAGTTAGAAGTCAGCGCTCTTTACGCTCTGTCTCTGTCGTCTTTTCCAGTTTTGCGCGCTGTTACATGTGTTGAAATAAACCAACTAGCCCAGCAAGCAACAGTCCTAGAGATGGAGAGACGCGTGTGGAGACGCATGGCAGAAAGGTCAACAAGAAGCGAGTTTGTTTGGCGATCCTACACTTGCGCTGCGCAGGGGCGGGATAGGCAGAATAATAGATATATCAGGTAATACTAGATTAGAAAAGAAAGCGAAGCGTAGGAAGTATAAAAACGTGGTAGATAAGGTGAAAAGACAGAACACGAAAATGCGCTGACAGTCTTTGCAAACTTGAGCACGTTATGATGCGTCGATCAATGTCACATGATCTTTTCCTCCGGGAAGTGGTCTTCAATTAGGGCGCCAGAGATGAGATTCAGACCACATGGCTCAGTTTCTCAGAATGGACAGTGGCAGACATGCCGTTTAGTTGTCTTTTTACAGCCGCAGAAGCCGATGTTGAAATGGCAGTAATTAAAAATTGCGAGTGAAAAGAAAACTATGCGACATGACTATTTTCCAGAACGTGTGCACCACTTCAAGGGAAGAACATCTGGTTAAGCGCGTCGTTGTTCTGGAATAAAGCAAGGGGGGTGAGGGTGGCAGCACTGGCACAGTTTTCGCTCAATGTTTCACACAGGACGGGAAAAGCCGAACGCTAACTAAACGAAGAGAGAAAGAGGGTTATCAGAAGAGGAATGACAAGATGAACAAAAATGAAGTTACCCGGCATAGAGCAACACTCTGTACAAGGCTGGGATGAATTCAAAAGTACAACGGGCCATTTTGAATGCACTGAATGTCAAAATAGAGCGGCTTCTTAGTACGCGCAGAAAACCTGGCAAGTGTGTCGCACGCCCAGGAGCTTCACAGACAAAGAAACCATGCATATTTAAAAGCGATATCAATTGTATTTGCAAGTGTGTCGCACGCCCAGGATCTTCACAGACAAAGAAACCATGCATATTTAAAAGCGATATCAGTTGTATTTCCAGCGAGTTCGCGATAGTAGGACGTATAGATATTGCAAAGGGCGAATAAAGAAAGAAAGGAAGAGAGAGAGAAAGAAAGAAAGAAAGATTCGTTCGAGTGCTTGGAATTGGTTGGATGGCTGAAAGCCGGCGATATACTAATATTGAACTGGAGGTTTCAATTTCATATTTTTACGGCCCGCTTTTGTGTCTGGCAGTGTGCAGTGTATCGACCTTTTGGGCGGCCGTTCTCACGTGTGCGTATGCGGTGTAAATCTAACTCAGGCATTTGGTGTCCAAGGGGGAGTTGAATGTAGAACAATCCTCGGTTGGAGCACACATCGGTATATCGATGCACTGTGCTGGAATTCACAAAGGATACACATTCCGGTAACTTTCGTAGTGGTAACTTATACAGAAGTTTCATGATATCATTCTCTTTTATTGCGATAGCAATTATATGGACACTCTCGGCTGGTTTTCGCCGTCACCGTCATGTCCCATATATGTATATGTATCTACATATTTATAAAAGCCACAAAGGTAACTCAGAAAAATGTTTCCGACGCGCGGCATCGAACGAAGGACCTCTTGCTCTGCAGCGCATGGTGCTAAGCGCTGAGCCACGAAAGCGCACGTCCTTCAACGTTCATACGGCGAGATATTTATATAAAGCAAGTTTTCAGCGTGTTTTCAGCATTGCCAACGAGATGGCGCGAAGGGCGCGCTCGGCGGGGCTTAGCTCGGCGCCCCGCGCGTCGCGACACCCGCGCTCATGCACTCATCTCCCTCGCGCACTTTGCTCCATGGGGGGTAGACGCCCTTGCGCGCTCACGCTTTTCTCGCGGTGGGGGAGAATTGGGCTTTCGCCGGAACGATTGTGTTGTAGTTACCGAGCGCACGAAGGTCACTTCGCTCGCGGCAGTCTCCCCGTTTGCTAAAAAAATTACACCATCTCCCGCTAAAGGGAACCATGTGTAGATGTGAAGCAGCGGGCGCTAACGCTTACATTGGCGGTGGCGTTGACGCTGGTGCTCATCGCAGCGTTGCGCAGGACAGAAAACTGGGGAGGCGCAAAGCACGCAGTGATGGAGCGGTGTTTCCTACTGGAACATGCCAATCGTTGCTAATGGGCAATGAGAGACAGAAGACTCCGACTGGACACAGAGACGCGCAGTCCGCTTTTAGTTAACGCGCACGCTGCGAATTTTTATTGTTCAACAACACACAGGAGAAATCTCCCACCGGCACCACCTTGCAGGTCAAGATCCACTGCCATATATACGGGGTGGCCAGTGAACGGTTGTACAGCGCGAGCAGTCGGCTTTTTAAAGACGATAGTCTTTCTTGGGATACCTAAACGGAGAAATTTTGGTCTGTATGTCTGTCTGTCTGTTTGTCTGTTTGTCGGCTCGTCACACGATTCAGCTAGCTGGCCAAAGTTTAACCCCCCTGCCTTACGACCTCCAATCTTGACCAAGAAGCATGTGTTCATACGGGTGAGCGTGGGCAATTAAAAATCAAATATTACGCATACCTGAGGCACAACATCAATACCTTAGTACTATTCACAGTGTTCCTTTAAAACAAAATCTATAGATACGTAATTATAAAGATCCTAGTGTTTATTACGCGGCGCTGCTGTGTACAAAACAAGTCTCCGCACAGTGATTTAACTTCGACGCTGTGGCTGGCTGTGGTGCTGCCACCTAGCAGCAGCATTGTTCAACACAAGCCGATGTTCCCCGGTAGCGCTGTAGATGGCGTCCTCTTCTGTTTTATCAATGCCAGCCAGATGCGGCTGATTAATCGTAGAAGAGCGCTGTCTCAGGCAAGGCAAAACATATATGGCCGCTTGATGAAATACGACCCACTCTACAAGACATGATCAGAGAACGCAGAGAAAAGACCGACGACCAAATTTCAGCGGAGAAACGCCGGCGTCCGTCTAAGCGCGCCCGGAAAACGTCCGAAAAACGAGCCCAGCGGCTAGCCCAGCTATTAAATTGTGGTACTCATGCCGCTCATGCAGTGCAGTCGGCACAAGACTATCGTCTTTCGACGAAATTTGCAGCGAAGCACGCAGATACGCGGCCAATTTTTTCAACCAAGAAACTCGCTAGCAGACGCTGCCCAAGGTCTATCCACATAGGTCGCGAAACTTCGGGCGAAAAGCGGTTCAGAAGCTATTGCCAGCGGCATCAGTATTGGGAGTTATGGGAGCTGCGATTGTAGCGCGACTATGTTTGGAGGGAACAAACACTAATACCGAGAAATTAAGTTTTATTCAAAGGCGAAGCAATCGTTATGTTTTTCAAATGACATTTATTTTCCCAACAATATTATGTAGGTGCAATCAGCAAATAATTTATGACAGTGGTTTATTATTACGAAAAATCTTTTTCTTAGCGCCCTCTGCGCACGCCATTTATTACTCAGTGCAGCCCTTGCGCTGCATGGAAACACGCGCTCGTAAAATTCGTCTGTGATGACACACCCCCTCACGTGTTTTAGTGTTCCGCACTTGCTTGCGTTCTCTGAATTATTTTTGTGAAAAATTTAAGTTGTGCTGTTAGCGAAGTTGTGACGTGCGTTGCATCGTTGGTGAACGTCGTGAGTACAGTGAAGTAACAACTGTGACACTTGTTAGTTCACGCTCGTCTGTACCTGTGAATACGCTTCGTGCGTCGTTTTTTGTTTGAGCAGCGCGTTAAGTGTCGAATTGTGAACGTTGTTATTTCTCTCTCGTTCTATGTGCGTTGTTTTCGTGCGTCATGTGTGTGTGAGCAGCGCGCTGCACGTTTCGACCTGCTTGACATTCGTTACTTGACATTCCAGTTTGTTGCTATCGCATTCATTGCTTCGCCTTGTGGCGAAACTGTGACTTTTTTTCTTCCTCTATTTCTTCAGCAATTTTTTTTCAGTGTTGGTATGAAAACAAGAAAGGAAACAAGAAAACCAAGAAAGGGTGTATCATTAAATACATATGCAAAGCCAAAATGAGCGCTGGCTATGAGAACGCAGCATAAATTGCAGCGACACTTTGTGCGGCTTAGTAGCCGTAAAACCATAACCTCAGAAAGAAAGCCTAGCAAGTTTTGTAGTATTATAATAATAATTCTTGGGGTTTTACGCCTCACAGGCACACTATGATTTTGAGAGACGCGGTAGCTGAGCTCTCTGGACATTTAGACCCCGCAGTGTTTTTGAATTTTCACGTAAATCTAAGCACACGGGCCTCAAACATTTTGCTACGTCGTCACTCATCAATGTCAAGCTTCAAAGTGCACAATGTAGCTAAATACTGGGCGAGACAAAAAACTCCATTTATAGCGAACTCTGAAGTTGTCACGGCCATTCAGTGTCATTCATTATTTACCGTTGACTAGAAGTCCTCCGCAAAAAGAAAGCAAGACAAACCGACTAAGAGCAGGTGACCTCAATTTCGACTCGCCCTTTGCTAGGCGGCAAAGGTTGTCCTCGGGGCTCCTTTTGATTCACCTGTGTCTAACTGCGTCCAGTTCATTCTTCATATCGGCTCATTTTTCTTGTCCATAATGAGCCATCACAAATAGGAAAGAGCAAAAAAGGGGAAAAAAAGCTCATAGAAGAATACGCACTGCCGTATCACTCGCAGAGCCGAACATCAGAGCGATACATCCGGCAGTCGGAAAGGGAACGCTGCCACAATTGTCAGTTCATCCTTGCAATCTTTGCTACGATGCTGGGAAACAGTAACAGGGGAAGGATGGGCGTAGCCAATGTAACGGACGGTATCTCGAGATTGTTTACTTCAACAGCAGTTAGAACATCAGTTATATAAATAAATAAACACACATATATATATATATATATATATATATATATATATATATATATATATATATATATATATATATATATATATATATATATATATATATATATTGTAAGCCCATTTTAAGTACTTCATCGTCCTCACTTGGAGATATCATCATCATCCCGACTGTTGCCTTGTGTTGGTGCTGTGAGCCGAGGCAGACACTGCGAAATTAACGGTTCTGCTGACCTTGTCTGATGAGGTCTTCCTGCGTCTTCTATATATATATATATATATATATATATATATATATATATATATATATATATATATATATATATAGAGAGAGAGAGAGAGAGAGAGAGAGTTATCTGCATTGGATATGGAATGGTGCGTCCTTTCAGCGCAGTCTAATACTGCTGCAACACACAGTGGCGCTATCATAATTCTAAGCACATCTACGGAGCCATTTATCCCTTAACGGCATCCGCGCAAAATGGATGAATGCGACTCGGCCGAAGCGGGATTAGTCATCATTCCACGGAAAATTATGAGGGGATGTACAATAGCTGCCCAGATCTACGGGGAATGGACCCGCAGGAGCGCTCAGTGATCCGCGGCGATTTGATTACGCTTCGCCCCTGCGGTATATACAGCGCTCTACACGTGGCATCTCTGGGGAGACGTAGCATTGCAGGAGCGATGGAAAAAAGAGAGCCACCGCATTGCCTCTCACGTATGAATACAGCATGTGCCTGTGCGTCCGACTGGGGGTAGCCTACTTTAGGGCGCCGTCGTCACATGCCTATAGTTTGTTTGGAGAAAGCGAATAGTTGAGCACAGCAAACAAACTCTTCAATTCGTATTAGCCAATGAAAAGAGACTGCGAAGGGACGGACACAACTGCTCCCTGGGTTCGGATAGTAGGACGCACAGGAAAATACCGCACTGCCTTTTTAAATGCGAATGCATTTCATAGTCGGGCTATGTCAGGCATCCGGCGTTGTGCGGCGTTGTCCGCGGAGGAGGAGGAGGAGGAGGAGGATAGGTTGAGGAGGTGTGCGCGCCGGCAGGTGTTAGATGTGAAGCATCTTATGGCGAAGCTTAATCCGGTGGTGGTGGTGTGCGGCGTGACCACCCTTACTGCGCATGCGCAAACCCTTTCAAAAAAAAATAAAAATAAAAAACCTCCTCTCTCTCCTCTAGGCATCCCTCCCCGCGGCAACCACACCCTCACTGCGCATGCGCCTCCCCTCCTCTCCCCCTGCTACGCTCCCCCCCTCTCTCCTCTAGGCATCCCCGCCCGCGCCGCCCACACTCCCACTGCATGCGCGTCCCACCTCTCTCTCCTCTCCTACGCTCCCCCCTCTCTTCTCTAGGCATATCTGCCCGCAGCGCCCAACAGTCCCACTGCGCATGCGCGCCCCCCCTCTCTCTCCTCTCTTACGCTCCCCCCTCTCCCTCTCTCCCTCTCTCGCTTCGCAGACGCCGACACAGGCAGCGTCTGCTAGCGAGTTTCTTGGTTGAAAAAACCGACTGCTCGCGCTGCACAACCGTTCACTGGCCACACCGTATATATGGCAATGGATCTTGACCTCCAAGGTGGTGCCGGTGGGAGATTTCTCCTATGCGTTGTTGAACAATAAAAATTCGCAGCGTGCGCGTTAACTAAAAGCGGACTGCGAGTCTCTGTGTCCAGTCGGAGTCTTCTGTCTCTCATTGCACATTAGCAGCGATTGGCATGTTCCAGTAGGAAACACCACTCCATCGCTGCGTGCTTTACGCATCCCCAGTTTTAAATGCGAATGCACTTCTTAGTCGGGCTATGTCAGGCATCCGGCGTTGGCGTTGTCCGCGGTGGCCTCGGCAGGTGTTATAGTGAGTGGAGAGGAGGAGCGCGCTCTGATGCGTGAGGGCGCTCGCATCGCGGGAGCTCGGCGGAGCTATGTATGAAAAAAAATTTTTAAAAATAAAAAAAAACAGAAAAAAAAGCAAAAAAAAAAAAAAACAGGCACTGCGCCGTGCCCCCGACCAGGCTGCAGAAATTAGGCGCCTTTTCCTTCTTCGAACCACAACCACCATATATAAATGGAGTGAAGCGCGCGCGAAATGCATTCGCATTTCCTCACGATTCCCTTCGGGGAGGTGGGGGCATTTTTTTTCCTTTTAACTCTATGTGCGGTTTATATAATTGTAACGGACACAGTATGTTTGTTAATTGACAATGACGATAATAATTACCGCACGTTGCGTGAGTAAGTATGTCTTGCAAACGATCTGCCTCGACAACGGACAAGCAGATTTTGTTTTTGTTTTTTTTCATTCAGCACTCCCCTGTCTTTCTCTTTGCACACCAGCTAGCTCAGCACTAGTAACCACTGAGCCGCATCGGTGGATGAGGTTAAGATAGAGATCTCTGATTGCGGCAGTTGCAGTGTGCAAAACTCCGGCCTTGTCAATGCACAGCTACACGGGAGTTACTGGCGTAGGCTAAATACGAATGTCGATGCCTACTTTAATTCGATAGCGCCAAAGACCTCGTTTCACAGAAATTCCGGTGTCGGCGCCGGTGTCGGCGGCTGCGTCATTGGTTGTGGGTGAAAAAATTAGCGTTCTGCGTGAGCGAAAATTCGAGATTAATGTAAAATAAATAAACATTTGAAATCCTCAGTCCGAGTGATAGTCGAACTCAGGTCTTCTGTGCGGCAAGCAGGTGTTCGACCACAGAGCCACTCCAGTACTTGAAACTGCGGACGTTAATAAACGTTATAAGAATGTGACGTAGCGGCAGAACTTTCCTTAACGCATGTAATACTTCGTGGCATAAACGTAGAATCTCACCAGGCGTCAGAAAATATGGATTGCACAGCCAGTCGGTGGTTTAAAACTGCTCACCCATTACAAAGTGCGCAGTGGCGCAGGTGCGCGTGGCAGCTCACAGACGTGTAGTGGGTACTTCCCCACTTTGCAAAACGGAAGAGTTATGGCGTAGTGGGTACTGGCGAAACAGTACTTGCAGTAAGCTCAACAGGATAGTTTGAAACGGCCACTGGTTGCAGACACAAACGTTTCTTTCCTTGCGGCATGGTTGAAGGTGATGTGCACGCGGCCCGATTACGCTGTCGCGTTCTACTCCTGAGACAGACCTCAAGAGTTCTCCACGTTTTTGAAGATGCAAAATAACTCTCGTTTTCACGAATGGCTTGCAAGTGAGGGATATTATTCTTAATTAGCGATGTGCAGAAAAGATCTCCAGCTGCTCCGCACTACTCGCGCTAGCCACGATAGTGATTAGGCCTACTGACCACGCCACGATGAAAATTATGTAACAGGAGTAGCCGGATGCGCACATAGGCACCAACTTCTCCTTATACATATTTATTTACAAGGACAGCATTACAGAAACGAAGAAAGAATTGGAACTTTTGTGAAGGGAGCGACCGATTTGGCTATAGTTGGTGAATTTTCATGGCTTTTTCCGCTCTCTTATATCTTCTCTCTCGCGCCCTTAATGTCAGCTCTCTTATAATGCATATCGTAAAATTGAACTTTGAGACGCTTCCGCACTAATTTAGAAGTAGTTAGGCTTAGGCTTAGCTACAATGACTCACGGAAGCGGCGACAGCGTGATTATCGAATGGCGCACAGTGCATCGTGCCCAATGTCACTTGAGTTGACCGCTCCAGCGAAGTTTTCATCGAAGCCACATAATGTTTGTAGGAGATCAAACTTTCTCGGTTAAATAATCCAAAAAATGTGGCGCAGTGTAAATTGCGCCACATTATTACACTTAGCTATGCACAATCTCGCCCAACATATATTACTGTGCATTAACTTTTGTGGTTCTGACATTGATGAATGAATAGTGTGCGTTGTTAAAAAGGAGAAAAAATGTTCCGCAGTCAGACATGTAAAAGGTGTCCGTTCCAGATGAAATTCTTTTCCCGCTATGAAAGAGATCTGATAAGGAAATAGCAAAAGTTATTCAAGTTCATTTTTTTTCCTGTAAGAATATATATCAATAGTTTAAAATGTAGTGGTTCATCTGAACAAATAATTTTCCCAGGTGATATATTTAGGTAGACAATATTAGCGGACCGCTGAGCAAAACCTAATTTAAAATCCTGTTCTTCAGCAGTTGTTGACAGTTCATGGCTTGGGCTTATACGCTCACATGTGCAAGAAGCACCTTTCCTTACCCGTGCTGCTTTGACATATGTGACTCCATCCAAACACCTCCTGCCAAACTTTAGTTGTTTGCAAACCCAAACCCTGTCACTCCTTGCTACCTCTATGTGTGATGTTCAATTAGTACTATACGAGCCGCGGTTTTCAGTTTTATACATGGAAATCATGGTGATGTTACGCTTTTCTAGCGAATGTGGTCAGGCACTATATAGGGCGTAGAAAGTTGCGCTAACACCACAGGCGATACGACGAGATTGAGCAAGCCGAGAGTTTTCTTAAACACCGGAGCATGACCTCGTGACAGAAAAAAGTTCAATGCACTTGCGTGTCTGTGTGGGGAGTGGCGGTTCACACTGACCACACCGTCCACTTAGTACAATGTTTCCTCCGCAAAAAGTAGAAAAAAAAATAAAGAAAAGAAAAAAAAATTAAGGGCATGGGCATATATTCCTGGCGGATTTCAGTGTACTTACGTGAAACTCACGTCAGCCACGTTCGCTTTCAACGCATGCTTCCATCGCCTCCTCTGTGTGCTGGCCACCTTTGAATAGTAGTCATTAGAAGTAGAAGCGGCCGTAATTTCCCGCTCGAGGTTCTTGCGTGTGACGCGATAACTTTCAGCCAGCCCGGCGTTTCGGCACAGTGGGCCTTGATGAATGGTGGTGGTTGCGGCCTCCCCTGCAGTCCATTCAATCGGTGTCTGTGTGATCAACACGCGACTGTAAAGTCTATGTAGCCGAACGGCTATTAAGGCAGCCGTCCTTCACCTGTATAGTTAGTGCCGTTTCTCTAAACCAACATCGGCGCAATGTTTTTAAAAGGATTCCTTGGATTCCTTTAGTACCCGCTCTTGAAGAATAACACGTAATATTGAAAAACGGGAAGCTTGAAAACATATGCTGTTTCCTAGCTTCCCGACAATGAAATTAATGTTGTGCTTGGCTCCCATTTGCGGCTTTTGTGTTAAAAACGCCACAATTAATTGTTGCTAAACTGCTGAGTTTAACATTCTCTAAAAGTATGCCACAATTTATTTCATCGCTCAAGAATAAAGAGAGAAAGCAAGAAGAAGAATTGGCAAAGCATTTCTTCTTTTCTTGAGCCCCTTTGACATTATTCCCCTGTATTCAGTGATGATATGTATAACATTACAATTGACCGGAATGTTCTGCCGTGTAGAATTGCAGTGTAAATTGTTTTTAAAGATCCGGACGTGCGGCAAAAGGTATACTGACATGATTACTTGTCAGCGTAAGCGTTACTGCTCATATTTTTTAGGATAAACAGCAAGCACCTACATGAATAGTGTGCTCATACATAAAGATTGTGCATCTAAATATACATAATATAATGGTTGCCAGCAGCAGCCAGACATATTCCAAATAACAAGCAATATCTCCAGGTACTGTCCAAGGAAAGGCTATATTTTTTTATGTGCCTAATCTTATCTGCTTTGCGATTACACAAATGGCGAGATAAAAACGCACCGATTCTGAGAAAGGCTCCGATTCAGCAAGTGTACTCGCAAATCACTTGAGAGGTCTGCGCAGTGCTTAAAGAAATATCTCTTCTTCTGCCCTTGAACTTACGACGTGTTCCGTTCTACCGATCGAAGTGGCGACAAGAAAAGAAGGCTAGCGAACCTGATCCTGGTTCACGCTGGTCTTCAAAGCCCTTAAGCCTCTTAATGCCTCTTAAGTTCCAATATATTTGTCATCTGTTAATTTCGTTCGCTGAAACATTTCTTCGTATACCGCCAAGCTTGCGGTGGCATCTGGTAACCTTTAAAGGAAGCTTCACACCTGGCATATGGGCTCCGTAATTGCCAGCTTGCCCGCCGCTTGTGCCACGGGAGATATCGAATGCCATGTGTTCCGGTGCCGCGCGTACAAGAACGACTCCACAATTTCGAATATACATAGACATATAATAATGACGCCCCAGTGTCTCTTATGGGGAACTCTGTTTTCTGAATACGCCACTTGCACCACTGAGAGGTTACAGAGAAGGAAAGGAGCCGTGCTGACTTGCACTACAGTTGTTTCTAGGGCCCCGCTCAATCTTCTTTTTTTTTTCCTCATTGACCCAGAAGGACACGTAGTGGAAACCAAGAATGTAGCCTCACCGTCGGGCGAGCTGTGAGTAGTTTCGAGCGCATAATATCAATGAGAGAATGTTATGAATGGACGGTGACTACGCAACAGCTGCACGTTGTATGCGGTACAGTGAAGCTGCCCTGTCAATATAGGCGCACTTGTCCATATAACAATCCGCGCTTCGGTTCCCTGAAGCTGAAGAGCTAACTATATATATATATATATATATATATATATATATATATATATATATATATACATGACGCAGGTAACATTCACAGTAGTTTATTGTAACTGTCCTCCTCTTCGTTTCCCCCATTCACCCGTACACCACCACACGTTTTACCCTGCCCCCGAGAGAGCGCCAATTATTGGGACACTAGTGACGGTGTAGTTTCTGACGTGCACAATGTCGGCACTTCTGATGAACGGTGCCACACACCGTTCGATTTTATAGTTCACTGGAGATACCTTGCAGATGATTTTGTAAGGCCCTTCTATGACTGGAGCTGAGCCGTTCTTTGTTTGGGTGCCAAGGTGTCTCATAGAGCACCTGCTCACCAACTTGAAGATCTGCACAAGAACCCCTGTGGGTCTCGCCTCACTCTGCGCTCTCTGAAATTGAAACGGCGACTACGGGATATAGAACCGTCTCAAAATAATTAACATTTGCGCGCTCGAGCAAGCAAATTTTACAGCCGTGATAAGTGGGTCTATTTTTTTGTGAGTGCTCCTTTAATAAAGCGATGTGAATTAATGGCCAACACAGTCGGACCAATGTGGTCAACGCATCTCTTCTTGCCGTTGTTGCGAGCGCCGTGATAGTTAGGGTCACTGGGTTTTGTTCCGAACGTTCAGGATGACTGGGCGACATAGACTTCACTTTATTCATTACCTTAACCTACTGACATGCGACAGAGTTCCTTGCGCTATAACAACTATAAACGGGAGAGGCACGGATATTATTGATGTCACATATTTTAAAACAAACGTCATTTCTTTGTCCCCTTTTCAGGAGGCTGTGTGCAAATGCCACATCTGCTGCCACTATCACTAATATAAAATGTTACAGCCGGTTTGGTATAAGAAATAAGAACATTGAATATTGCTCGTTTTATCGAAATCGCGAACTCTAAAGCAATAAACAGGACGTTAGGGTGCCGAGCGTCAGACACTCGTACTGTCCCAACAAGCCCTGTGACATGCTGAATGTTTTGGGATGCTTGTGGAAGCAACGTTCGGGCGATAATGTGCTCTTCGTAGATCTCAGCATGTCACCACATGGGATATTTAGGTTTAAGTCTACCTAATGTGTTAAGATTCTTACGTACTTCTGAAATATTGCAGAGCAAGAAACACACATAGAAAACCCAAACCACAAGAGCCAGCCACAAGGAAAATTAGCACTCGTCGACTTCGTTTTTGTTCCGTGTATTGGTTTGTTGTACTCTAGAAACTCAGAATTATATACCAACACGTCCAACTGGCCACTTTAATACTAGAGTTACATCTTTCAACATGTGATATCTTGTTTGTACAGTGCGCTTGAAAACACCAGCTCGAAGTTACATCGTAGGCTGTTTGAAAACAATATGTTATTCTAATGCTGAAAAGAAATAAATAAATCAAGCATGGAACAAGAAATAAGAACGGGAAGGTAAAGGAGACAGCAATGAGAATGTACTCACAGGGCGGAAAACGACAAAAACCACTCATTTGGTGTATGTTTTTTTTTTTCCCCTTTGAGTAGAGAATGTTAGCAGATGGCAGTACTAAAGAGGTAGGTCTCTCACGCGTGCTTTTAAAAACAAACGAAATGCATAGTTTTGCACCAAGTTTGATTTATCCCTGCAACAATTTTATCAAGAACAATTTAAATCGCCGTGCTTCGTCCAGCTGTTTGATTCGGTGAATTGCTTTTGATAACATAAATGAGCCTGCGAAAGAAAACCGCCGTGCCTTCTCCCGCCGTAAAAGAAAAGCGAAAGGCACCCGATTGCAATGAGGACCAAACTACCAAGAAATACCAAACCACCAAAAAGAAAGGCATTTTTACTCTTTGGCGAAACCGCTGATGTCATCTGAGACAGTCGTAATGGTCTCCGCGCATCTGCCTCGGTCGCATGTTCCACTCCAACAGCAGTACCGACCACTGAGTGCACATTAGGGGGGGCGAATCGCTCCCCAGGCTCACTTGGGTTCTCGGCGGAGGGGCGATGCATCTAGCGGGATAAAAAGGCATCCCCTGAGAGGGGCAGTCGGCGACCGCACAAAAGAGACCAATAGTGTGCGTCGCAGCTGCCTTCTCCTCCACTTGGTTTTCCTCTCGCGAATGCGGACGCTTCTATTCGTCTAACCATAGCGGTTGTTCAATGATAGCGGCGTTCTGCTACTGAGAGCGATGCCACTGGAGCGACTACTGACAGGCGACGGACGTTGTACGGGAGGAGCGCAGTGCAAAGGGAGAGAGAGAATAATACGATGTACAGTAGCGTGCCTTTAGCGCGCGCAAAATCGATATAAAGCTTGATATGTAGTAATACCTACAGCAGCGTCGGTTAAAGCTTTTTTTATTATATGGAGATTATAACCTCTGTGCATTAGTTCTGATCATTTGGAAGGAATTGTTTTAATTTGGCTGTCTTGCCCGGTTGACTGTTGGCTAGTGTTGGGCGTACCTCCTAAGCCGATAAAAGACGTCCATGCAAACTGCTCTCATCAAACAAAATCGCGTTGTACGCAGAGGTGCGCTTACAGCCGCGCGAGACCTTTGGGAGTCTAAACGTTTTTGCGTGACACATTGGACAGCTCGGGAAAGCTTACCCTTTGCTTCTTCAATTATCATTTCCTTCTTTTTCGGCAAAGGAAGGGAGTTGGGCGTGCAGCTACGCAACAGGGAGAGAGGGAGCGAAGAGTCACCGTGCTAACCGTCGCTCGGGCTGCTGCAGACATCAGCACGCGAGGAATATAGGTGTGGTCTCCTTCAAATAGCTTCACAGACGCCCCAGTTAATTAATTTTCACTGTGAAATCACCAAATGAAAGAAACATCTTAATTTATATATATTCGCGTTGATAAATATACTTCCAAAAGTCTACTAGACGCGAAAAGCAATTAGGTTAAGGCGGGGCAAAATGAGACGCGGGGAAAAAACGCGACATTTTGGCTTTGCCGAAATCTATAGCTAATACAGAAAGCACTTTTCTTTGTTTCTATATTTCAGCGAGAGGTGCTGGTAGTTGTACACCTTTTTATGTGTAAAAGTTGATGATTGCTCACAGCGTTCGCGTGGGAAAAATTACGCGGAAGGTGTCAGTGTGTTCGTGACCCGTCAAAAAGGGGCGAAATTCTTCTCGGCCAAATTTTCGGATCCGTGCATGAAGCTACTCTGGCGTCAGTACAACAACGTAAGTATTTATATTGTTACTATATACTACTAGCTACATACCACCAAAATTTCAGTTCACTTGATGCGCGGGGCCAAAGCGGAAATTTTTTTTGAATTTGGGCATGTGAGGGGGGCAAAACGCGACAAAAAGGCATTGAATTGCCTTAGAGAGTGTCTCATTAAGTGAACCATTTACTTACACTCATTATATATTATATTTTATTGTTTAGGAAGGTTCTGACGCACAAGAGAATATCATATAAAGCTTCCTGGGAGGAAAACGACGTGAAAAAGCACTGACTGCTGTTCAGGACACCCACTCCACTCGTGCTGCATCGAGATTTTTCCGCGTTCCCAAGGATTCTCTCAAGAGGCGAACGCAAATTTGGAAGAATCTCTAAGTCAAGCCGTTCACAAACACGTCTCGCCATCGATTTTTCCTTCAATACCAAATTTGTGCTAGAAAATTCGAATCTAGCACAGTTTTAAATTCATCGCCTCACGAAGCCCGGCTGACGAAGCTGAAAGCCACGAAACGCCCGTGCAGTTCTGCACGAAAACGGCAATAGGAGGCGAAGAAGATGCGTCAGATTATATCTAGCGTCCAATCGTTGAATAATCCAATCAAGTGCAAGCTTTCAACAAAATACAATAGCACAAAGAAAGACTGGTGGTGTTTGATCTGCAAGGAGTTTTGGAGCAAAACAGCACCGGATTCTGTCTGGATTCAATGCGTGGAGTGCAAGGACTGGGGTCATGAAGGCTGCCTGAGGGCCCACGGAGTTTAATTTCAAGTGCTTTTACTGCAAAAACTGAAGGGTTAAATTTTTTTCATACTGTCTCGTTTTGCCCCGCAGGTTGGGGCAAAATGAGACATCTGGTGAATTTTTTATTTCTTTTTAAAATAAACTTTTTAACAGTTGCAACATGGTCATATTTACGTAGCACATACCTTGTACCCAAAGGAAAGTTTCTGCATTGTCGTTTATGGGTAAAGAGTGAAATAAAAATAAATATTCACTATTTTCAAATTTTTGTCTCATTTTGCCCCACCTTACCCTACATGACACAAGTTATTCCTCTCTATTCTACAACTTTCTCTCTGTCGCTTTCCAAAACATCCCTGCGATGAAAGATCTCAATACATGAAACATAGGCCTGCTGCTTTGAATTTGCCATAGTGCTGTTTACAAAGAAAACCACGACCATGGTCACACCGCCCATGTCACTGTCTTCACAAGGAATCAGGAATTTCTACTTCGCTAGAAATATTGTGCAAGGAGTTGAAACTGCCTTTCAGGTCTATTTCGGTTAGAGGCAACATTACGCGCTATGCTCGGGCAAGCTCCACTGTGGATCTTGCAATCTACTAATCACAAAAATATTTTGTTACACTAACAGTTTCTTAGCGCAAGTATTATCGCGCTCAGTATGAGCTACACCACGCGAGCGCGTGGCCCAGTGCACTGCAAGGTTGTACAGTGGCGGCGAGCGTGGCATATTTTAGAGTTATTGGGAGAGAGTTTGGTTATCCCTGTGAGCGCGCATCACTCTGAATTGCTTGCTTTTATCCACGGCTTCCTTTATTTGAAGGAACGTTTTGCCATTTACTTAGCTTTACTGAAGAAAAATTTGAAGTTTGCGTATCAATCCACGGGGCAGTTATCATTTTCGAAGCTGATATCACGATATGGCAAAACGAGGGCGAGCGTGAAAGCAAGGGAAGGCGATGCGCACTTAAAGGAACAGCTAAACACTCACCTGATAACTGGAAAATATGTCACGATCGGCGCCACTGTACTACATAACAGTGCGCTTGGCCACGCGCTCCCGCGGTGTAGCTCATACTGAGCGCGATAGTACTATAGGCGTCCTTTACGCAAGCTTCGGCTCACGAAAGTTGTCGCCAAATTGACTTCTGCCTCCCTGATACTCTCGTTTACAGCTTTATATCACAACGTGCTATAGTTGTTCTTAAACCTTTTTACTTGTCTTGCAGCCTACTGAACGCCAGCATCCACTAAATGTTAGCTAAAATGCGGGTCTACCTTTTTGTTATGTTGATGCGAAAACATTAGTTTCCTTGGTTCCACTAGATGCCTTTTTATAATTAAAGATCTCAAAAGTGTTTTCTTTGCTTTTAGATCTAACAAATAATTCTATAGTACATACCTTATAAAGAAATCCGCGAATCCGAGCACCAGGGCTAACAACGCACGCATACAAACAGTAGTGATGCATAGATAACGATTGCGCACTTCTATGGCCTCTTCTTCGCCCAGTGTTGCTGCACCTTTTATCTTACTGACGTGACTGGAAAGGTAATGCAACTCTGCTTTCCTTTCTGAGGATGGATGGTAAAAGCGAACCCACGAAGTATTCATGCCAGAGACTGATGCATTCCGTGTAATAGCCTTACTCCTCGGAGGGGAAGAGGACATGGCCACGGAAACTAAAGAACACAGACTGCTTGTTTCTAGCGAAAATGCGTCGGCACCTTTCGCTTTAACGTATTCTGTTCACGTCGCTCGTGCCAGAGCAGTGTATCTCGAACGAATGCCCTCTCTCTATAGGAGTTAGGCGAGCTAAACAAAGGGATGACTTCTTCCTTTTTCGGGTGCGCGCTCGTAATGCCTATACTTGGACAGCTGAGTGTATGGGAATGTAGATTTCCAATGAACAGTTGTGACGTGCAGTAGCGTGGTAAGAAAAGGATCTTTACGGCACACGAAATCTTCCCAGCATCCTCCGCATGAACGGCGCAAATGTTTTGGGCAACGCGAGGAAAACAAAATCACAGACCTCCGCATAAAGCCCGTCTCAGAGTTCCTCGTTTGGTTCCACTTCGCGTTCTTTGTTCTCTCTTCCAAGACACGTTTAGAGAGATGCAAGTGTAAGTGGGAAAACTCACTGGAACCTAATCCAGCTTTATTACCCAGTTGCTCTCGCATCGTTTTTTGTGCCCACTTTGAGGTCCGTTGTGCTCGTTTCAAACAAGAAGCGAGAGGGATATCAAGGGAAACAGGATGATCAAGATAATTTTAAAACACGGTCTGTTTTAAAGCCTACTTTGTTAAGCTACGAAGAGAGAAGTACTTCATATCAGCGGTGGTGTCTGGGAAAACAGAAAGAACACGAAATGAGTTTTGCCGCAACAGCGAAGCAGTGAATGTGATCGCAACAAATCAGATTATGAGACGATATAAGGCTAGCAGTTGGAGTGGCGGCAGTTTCAGTGAGCGAAGCGACCCTCTTGCTGTTTATGGCTGCATCACAAACTTTATGATGATAACACAACACCCACAAAGGTACCAACCCTCGGTGAAAAAGTATAAGTGTACGGCGCGCTTCCGCGGGTAACCACCACGGATGGTCAAAGTAAGCAATTTCTCTTGGTGAGCTACGCACCCCCTCCTCCGGCACCCCTCCATGCGCCTTTCACGTGTCGGAAAGCGCCGGCTTGTTTCATCTCTGCTTGAATAGCGTACGTTGGCCGCGCTCGTGTTCTCATTTGTGCCTAGATGATACAACACGTGAGGCGATGTCATTGTTTTGGATTTATACGGAACTTCATGGCTATGGTAATGGCAAAACTTCGCTTGGCGTGTCCATATTATTGCTTCGCAATAAATGTTCCACTGTGAGCCGGTGCCTTGGACATTGCATCACGTCAATGACTGTAATGTTCATGCGAGTAACCTTTGCGAATGCAACAGGCGTGTTCTTCTGAAGAGTTCCGACACGGCGCCTAGCAAGAGGTGCACGAAGGCAACACAGCTTCAGCACGGGAAACAGGCATAGCTAGCAACACACGAACGTCGTCGTCCTTCATCTCGCTGTCACAGAGCTGGCGCCGATGTGCACCGGTACAATATATATATATATATATATATATATATATATATATATATATAAACAGACGTAAAAAAAGGCACGAAGAAGTATCAAATCAGAAGAAAGAAATTTCCAAGGCATCCAACCAAGGATTCGAACCAGCAGACGCTCGCTCCGCAGAACCGGTGCGTTAGACCACTCAGCCACGCACCATGCATGCGCCGGCATAATTAACGGCCAAGCTCTTTATAGACAACATATACCGCTGGGGGGTATGCAGATCTCGGAGGAGGTTGAGCGTGTTTTCTAAATAGCAGCGCTCCTACATTTGCTTTGAATTTAAAAACTGCCCTAGAGACGCACTCGAAAAAGGGGCCCCTTTATGTACCCACTCGTGATGTGGAAATAAAAAAAAAAAAGAAAACAACACCGCGCACACCTTGCGTCAAACGCCACCGCGTGGCAGGAGACGCAGATGGGTATCTCCGCCCGCCGCACTTTAAAAGAAGAGGAAATATCTAAAAGAGTCGGGTTCTGCGTTGTCGACACTTGCAGCGCGTTGCTCAAACACACAGGCGTAACAACTGTGATAGTTGTTAGTTCACGCTTGTCTTGTGTACACCTGCGCGTCCTTTTCGAGCGTCCTTCTTTGTGCTTTAGCGGCACGCTGCAAGTATCGAGCTGCTTGTCGTACTTCATGTGACATTCCGATTTCTAGCTATCGCATTCATTGCTTCGCCCTTGCGGCGAAACTATGTTCTTTTTTTGTGCCAGCTACAAAGAGTTGCCCTGCGCAGCCATTGCGGCTCGGTTCCTGCAACCACGGTAGTAGCAGAAAGAGCGACAGCGTGCAGGAGCCAATGCGTTCTGCCGTAGTGGTTTTACCATTTCCTAGGTTCTCAGTCAGCCTCAGATAAGGACAGGGAAAGCGGCAGCGAATCTGTATTTTTTTTCTCTTCATGCCGCTTCCTTTTTCTAGCGGTACTCACTTGCAGGCCCCATCTACATCTAGTTCTCTTTCTAGTGCTTTTGTCGAACGAAAACTGCCCTCGCCAACGCCAGCTCACATGTATACCGGGAGCACCAACAATTGTTCCCCGCATTACGTTGTTCCCTCCGTACGTCCTACTCGAGTTCGTCGTCACAGCCTTTCTTTTCTTGTCGGTAACTGGTGTTTTAGAAGGAAATGAAGTACAACAGAAATCGTATTACGCCAAATAAACAGCACATGCTTTGCTTAGTGTGTGCGAGTGTTTTCCCTTCGTCAGCCTGTCGTTGACCTCTCTTTACAGGAAAGAGCAATTTTGTCCCGATACGCCTTACTGCAACGGCGCTAGCCTTATGTTTTGGGTTTGGGTCACGGTGGTTTGGGTTAAGTTTTAGGAGTAAGTTTTGTGTATAAGATTTTTTATTAGACGTGACGCATCTACCGACCGAAATCGGGCTCTTTGTTGTTGTTTGTCAGGCATGGCTCTGCGTTCGTAAAGAATGCTGAAAGTGCAATCCGTACGAAATAACACGTTCCAGAAACGCTTGCATCGACAAGCTGCTTCCACTTTACCGTTCGCCTTCCCGTGATATCGACATTCGCTTTTTTTTTTTTTGCTGTCTTTGCGCGACGTACCGGCACCTCAACGCAAACGATTGTTCCCTGATTTATTCCTAAAATACCCCGAATTTTATAAAACGCTCTGAATGGTGATAGAGCGCTAACCGTGCAATTCTGCAAGCGTGTCCGAAAACAATGCACGTCAGCAAACAGTTAGCTATATTTACTGAAAGATGCCACCCAACAAAAGCTTTTTTTTTTTCTTTTGAAGCGAGCTCTTTTGCTCGAACTTAGCAGACGCTTGCATGTTTTGCGTGGGGAGTGCTACCGTATTGGAACGTAAAACCACTGGAGTAATTATATTAGTTTAAAGCCTACTGTATTGCGGCGTACTGGCTGCAAGTACACCAGGACTGGCAAAACGAAAAAAAAAGTTCAAGGTAAATGGATGGTATATTTAAAAGAACTTTGAGGCCATTTTAACAGTTGCTGATATGGTCTGTTAACTTTTACATGCAAGATTGTCTTCGACTATGCCAAAATTTTAACAAGACATTCAACAAGCGAAGAAGCATTCTTGGATACATATCATATTATACGTAAAAATAATCATAAGCTTATATTTATAGCCACTGTGGAAGTAAGTAAATGCCCGGAGACCTTTACTTACGCCGGTCTTGATCAAACAGCTTACGCGTCGCCCACAGTTTTTTTTTCGATTTTATCACACACCCTTACACTAGCCTCTCCGTCAACTACACTTCCTTGCCCCTTGGCACTGATTCTCTAGAGGATTTAGACCATCAGGTACACGCCAATATTCTTTACCAATTTTTATTCCTGCACCAACATTTTGCTTTCTGCAGTTTCTAAAAGGCTACTGTATCATTGAAAGAAAATTGTACTAACATCCTTCAGCGATTGCCTTATGAAACAATGTAACATATTACAATTTTTTACAACAAAGAAGGCACAAAACTCAAGATTTAAAGACTGCGAAACTCAAAAGTACAATCTGCGTGCTTTTATTTTTCTTACCAGGCTCCCTTATGCCAAAGCTCAATGCTGGAGTCGTGCCAAAACTGCTGTGAATTTGGAGAAATTATCTCTGTCAGAAGTCACGTTCGCTGCCATACAAAAAGCAGATAAAGAAGCGCGCACAACTCGAAGCACTTAGCTGTTGTACTCCTTTAAGTTTCGCGAATACTGTGTTTAGTGTGATGCGCTAACAACAGACATGTCTCACCTTGTCCGTTGAGGTGTCACGGCATGTAAAAGCGACAAGGTGGGTCGTATTTGTAAAATGTAAAATCATTTAGTTTACGTTACACCAGGCACGGACTTGACCAGGATGGAGTTACAGCACACACACACACACACAAACACACACACACACACACACACACACACACACACACACACACACACACACACACACACACACACACACACACACACACATATATATATATATATATATATATATATATATATATATATATATATATATATATATATATATATATATATATATATATATATATATATATGGCTCTGTGTGTGTGTGTATGTGTAAACGACGGAAAAGGCGCCAGAATTACAGCATTCAGTCTGCCACCCTACACCAAGGAAAGGAGGAAGAGGAAAGAAAGGTAGAAGGAAGAGAGCAGAAAAGAGTATGCGCGTGAAAAATCACCAGACCGTCGCAAACAGCCAGTGACATTGATGAATAGAGTTGATCCCCATCACTTTTTTTGTTTAGCAGCACCTGAATCGATTATGCGCGGTGTGTATGCGTACGGTAAGTTAATAGGAGTACTTGAAGGCTACTTGACATAGCGAAGTCGACGAATAACCAAGGAGCATAGTATTGCAAAGCAGCTCGCAAACTTTAAGAAACAGGTATCTCTTATCTATGAGTAGTTTATACTGCTTGAGTGGCAACTCCAAGATCCCTGAAATTTTTCTTCGCTGAATAAATGGCACTATCAAACACGACAAACACATGTATGGCTGCGAAAATGTCCTTTTTCGCTTAGGACTAGGTGTCATCTGTGTGTTCAGATCGCGAAACTCCTGGGAGTTTAGCGATCCGAACACTCAGACGACCCGCGCTTTTACCCGTCAGTTGTGATATATGTGACCAATTAACGTAAACTAAATATCCAGAAAAGAAACATTGTTATCAATCACTCATATGAAATTTTAACGCGATGGCGTTAAAGAGGTCGTCTCGCAGAAATTTCGGCGTCCGTGCCGGTGTCGGGGTCATTGGTTGGGAGTGAAAAATCATCATCTTTGCGTGACCGAAAAATCGAGAAAGATGCAAATAAAATAAATAATAAAAATTCCCGGGTCCAAGTGAGGATCTAACCCAGGCCGTCTGCCTGGCAAGCAGGTGTTCTATCACACAGCTACGCATCTGTTTGGAAACACAGCAAAAATAACTTCCTCTGCTTCGAAATGCAAAGATGCAAATGAAAGAAATAATAAAGATTTCTTGGTGCAAGTGAGGATCAAACCCAGGCCGTCTGCGTGGCACGCAGGTGTTCTACCCCACAGCCACGTGTCTGCTAGGATATACCGCAAGAATAACTTGCTCTGCTTGGAAATGCAGTGAAAATAACTTTCATGCTTTACAAACACACCCGTCCTGTATACAGGAGTCACAATACAACGTGTAATATCGCAGTAATATTGCGTGGTACAAGCGTACATTGCCATCGGGCGTCAGAACGTGTGAATATCACAATGACATCGTGGTTTAAAGCCAGCCACCCATTACAAAGCCACACGTTACTTCGCGTATTGCCTTAAGACCCCATAGTGGGCACATAAGTTCGGAAACATTTCACGCGCATAATTGCTCGTGGTTTAAAGCATGCTGCCGATTACATAGTATGCACGTTGAAGTACGCACTAGGGACAGGCTATCGCTATCGCTTTCAACTATTAAAGGCGAAGCTTAAGGGTGCCCAAATTTTTCGAACTACACGAAGACTGGTTCTTATGAACACGAGCTTGAAAGGTCTCTTTAAGAACAACCATTGTCCTGCTACTTAATCAAACATTACATGATGCACTGTTCGCTTATTTGCGTGTACTCAGCATAAAAACCGCTCTTAAGTTTTGAACTACCACGTTCCAGAAGGTGTTTTAATTAAGTCATTGTATGTATCGAAGGAGTTCGCTATTACCTTTCCTTTCGATAAATTCTCATCACACGCTTTAGTTTACAGCGGTAAATTTACGAGGGGATGAATTAGAAAGACTAACAGTAGGGAAGTTGTAAATGTCCAAAAATGTTCATGGCAGGACCAAAACCCAAAGACGGAGAACTTACAGAACGAAGAGTGCTGGAACAAAAAGAGCGCGATACGCTACAAAGCCTTTGCTCACTCTTTTGTTCTTGGCAACCTGCGGCCTGAACCGCTACAAGTTTCTCGCTCCGAGAAGCCTCACGCGTAAGGTGCGTGTAAAAGAGGCGAGCGAGACAAAGAAGGTATCGCGGATGAACGCTGACTGGTGGAGCAACTGAGACAATGACGTGTGAAGGAAAGCGAGATGTTGAAAACAATGTATTCCTTAGACAGGCTTTGTTACAAGCGCAGTTTCCTTTCTCTAGCCTCAGACAAAGGATATCGCATGAAAAGAAATGAACTGAAATAAAAATGCAAATTGACGCATAAACAGGGAAGACCTGTCATTGGCGGCAAACCGGTGTGCAAAAGCGTAATTTAACAAAAACAAAAATTACATTTTAACCACCAGGGTGAAGCAGTGAATGTGACGACAACAAATTATAATTCTAAACTAAGTCAGGCTGGCAGCTAGCACTTCTGGAGCCGATCTCGCGTAACTTTCGTAAACGCTGGTGTAAGAGATACGGCCGCTCCAGGGAGAGAAGCACTTTCCGGACAGTCTCTTCACGTTCAGAGCACCGCATGTAGAAGGGTGTACGAGCCGTCTGCTGATGCCTGCCGAGGTAGCGCGCACGCCAGCTATTGCGACCGCCTCCTTATAAGGTCAAAGTTTACAACTGTTGCCCCCCTCCCGCTCCGCGTTGCTTCACGTTCCTACAAGACGTGCAGGTGTTTCCGCTCTGCTTGAGTAACAATCAATGGCCGGCCTCGCACGCGGGATCATATTATGGCATGCGCGCTCTGTGCAACGGAGATCGGGAGACTCGTTTCATCTGTGCTTCAGCCGTGTTCGTCGCCCCCGCTGGCGCCCTATAATCTGCCGGTAAAACACACAATGAGCGGGGAGGTGTTATCGATTTGGACTTTATACGGAATTTGACGGTGACGACAAGAACACGTCGAGAGTGTCCATATAACTGCAATGAAAAACAGAACGAAAGAAGGTAAGGGTTGTCGCTCTGTTATTAACACAATAGGAAGCATTTCAAAATTTTGCCGCGTAGAATTTGCTGCATTCCCCCCCCACACACATATGAAGACCATGTTCACGTCTACACCGATGGATCATGCTTGAATCAAAGTTCTACATCGGCATTCTTTATACCTGCATATCAAGAGAAAAAAGGCTTTTTAAGCTCAGCCATTTCACAACATCCACAACGGCAGAGCTTTATGCAATACTCTGTGCTTTACGCTTCATATGTCTACAGTCAGGTCCTCTTCGCTGGGTAGTTCTTAGTGACTCACAATCATCATTAGTTTGCTTAAGAGCAATCAGCTTAGGTAACAAAGGTAGCATGCTGACATATCAAATACAGAAGACTTACGCCATAGCGAGAAATTTGAACCACAGCATAATGTTCCAGTGGGTACCAAGCCACTGTGAAATCATTGGAAACGAAACAGCTGATCGCATGGCACATGCAGCGCATCAGGAGAATAATATATCACTGCTACCTCTACCGATGAGTGATGCGCGATGTCTACTAAATAAGCTGTGCTGTCAATTGTCCAAGGAAACTTGGTTCGAAAATGGTGCACAGAACTCTCAGTTATGTAGCATTGATCCCGGCATAGAATTTAATATTCTGTTAAAGATTAGCCGATCTGTAGAAACAGCCATTCATAGACTTCGGCTTGGCACGGCTTACACGAAGACCTTCCTGCATAGAATAAGAAAAGCTGACAGTCCTACCTGCTTATGTGGAGAAGCTGAAGAAGACGTAGAGCACCTTCTTCTACACCGTAAGAAATATGATGGCCCTAGAAGGAAACTTTAACAAAAACCTAATTGTTTGGATAAGCGGCCCCCATCAGTAGCAAAAATCTTGGGCCCATTGCCAAGAGGAAACTTACAAAGCATTGCTGCGCGTGCAATAGTTCAATTTTTGGAGGAATCAGAAATATCACAAAAGTACTAAATCACACACACACAAAAAAAAAATGTGTTCGCGTTATTGTTCACCGGTATGTTTCGCTACAATATTCTTGTGTTTTCATTTTGACAAATAATTCTTTGTGAAAGCCTAATCGTTTCAGTTACAGTATAACATTTAAGAGGCTGCTTCCAAGAATCATGATCGGATTTGACAACATTTTAGTGAACCTTCATGTTTTGTATGGACATTTCAATTCCGTGATTACTTGTGTTCTGTCAACTTTTGTGTAGCGTGAACGGATATTTGTATTGAGGAACTTGGACTCAGTGCGTGAGTGTTGTATTATGTGTCTTTGTATAACCTTGTTTGTGTTTGTTTTCTCCTATCCGACGACAACTGTTGTGCAAGAGCAGAGGAGTAGCCGGCGCCACGCAGTGGCACCAACCTCTCCTTATATACATTTAATTAAAAAAAAAACACATCCCTTCCATACGAGGATATTACTGATTCGTCTAGTTAACCACGACATTCAGTTTTCTAACGCACTGTAGCTTCTTCGTGCTCGTGTTTATTGATACCGTTGCCCCTAACGCAGTAGAACCTGATGGTTGCTCCAGTATTTCAAATATTATTCTTCGCATTGATATATTCAGCAGGCAAACACAGATAAAGAATGTGTTCCTTGAATAGGTGTTCCTTGATATGGTACATACACAAAGAAACCCAATGATTAGCTCTCCTTCTAGGAATTTCAAACCTACTATTGTTAAGTAGTGCTTCTTCTGACAACCGAGATTCAGCTCTACGTCTACAACGCTCCCCCCCCCCTGGCTTCTATCCTTTCTTTTCGTTTTATTCAAGGAACACCTGTTCCCGCTTCACTCACACAATTCGTCACGGCAACCCCCCCTCCCGCACTCCGTATCCACAGTTGTCCTCTACCCCTCCTTTGTTAGGGTGGAGGAGAGGCTGCGAAGCGCATACACGTTAGCACTAAGGAAATCAGTTCTAGCCTTGAAGAAGACAAGTTCACTTGTCGAAACGTCGGCTCGAGCACACAACCACTGTTTACGGATTTATTCATCATGATTGGAAACGTCGCGTTCACAAATCACGATAACTCGAATCGAACGTGGTACTGCGCATGCGCTAAATATGGCGGAACGCTTACTCTTTGTCGCACAACCTGGTTGCCATGAGGACGGCATGCTCGTACACGTTTCGTTTGGGGTACCTCGCGAGCGTTTGTCTTCTCGTTGTATATTAAGCCGAAAGCCTTTAATGTCTCATGCTCACGTCCGTCCGGTGTCCGTCCGGTGTCCGTCCGGCGTCCGGTGTCCGTCTGGCGTCCGTCCGTCCGTCTGTCCGTCCGTCTGTCCGTCCGTCCGGTGTCCGTCCGTCCGTCTGTCCGTCCATCCGTCTGTCCGTCCGGTGTCCGTCCATCCGTCTGTCCGTCCGTCCGGTGTCCGTCCGTCCGTCTGTCCGTCCGTCCGGCGTCCGTCCGGTGTCCGTCTGTCCGTCCGTCCGTCCGTCCGTCCGTCCGTCCGTCCGTCCGTCTGTCCGTACGTCCGTCTGTCCGTCCGTCTGTCCGTCCATCTGTCCGTCCATCCGTCTGTCCGTCTGCCTCGCGTCTCGCTGCGATTCGCGGTAAAAAATTAAAAAAGAAAATACGCACATGTGTGCGTTATGCCACTGAGAGTGTAAAAGATAAAGGACATGGCATAGTCAGTAGAACGGCCACAGGCTTTCGCCGACCACACTGTTGAATGTACAAAGTGTCCTTCAATTTTTTACTCTAGGTCGGTGCTGCGGTTTTAAGGCGATATCGTTGAAGAGCTCGTTTCACAGAAATTTAGGCGTTGGTGTTAGCGTCATTGGTTGTGAGCGAAAAATCATCGTCTTGTCAGTGACCGAAAAATCAAGAAAGATGTAAAAGTTTTCGGTTCGTAGTGAGAATCGAACCCAAGACGTCTACCCGGCAAGAAGGTGTTCTATCACAGAGCCATGTCATTGCTTGAAAGTGCTTAGAAAAAAAAAAAACACTGCATGAATGTTATGTAGTAGAAGGAGTTTCCCTAGCGCATGCGATATTGTGTGGCAGAATCCTAGAATCGCACTAGGTGTCAAAACAAGTGGATTGCGCAACCAGTGGGTAGTTTTAAGCCGCCCACCCATTAGACAATGTGCAGCTTGCAAGTGCACCTTGCATTAGACGCGTGCTCAGTTCTTGGCCAAATAGCAAACGGAAGAACTGTGGCGTAGTGGGCCCTTCGCAACTGTACTTGCAGTACGCATTCTAGAATAGTTTGAAACGGCCAGTGTTATGCGCACAAACGTTCCTTTCCTTGCGGCATGGTTAAAAAGCAATGCATGCGGGTCCCGATTGCGCTATCGCATTCTACTCTTGAAGGCGAAGCCCAGGCGTCCTCGAAGTCTTGCAGTAAATTTATTTCTTCGTGTTTATGGAAACGAGGTGCATTTCTATTGATAAATGCACCCGCTATTCTCTTCTTCTCTTATACGTCATCAACCCTGAGTTACACTCCGAATGAACGCTCTGCTGTCTCCTCATTGCTCTGTCCTTACACTCTGAGGTAAAAAAGTACCCCAAAGTTCGGCGCCCAACAGGCGCGCGAGATGAACGGATAGACCATTGAGGAGCAACCACAGAGGGATGCGTACCGAGTGCAAACCATTAAGTCTGCGAAGGGATCAACCACGCAGAATATGCAGGCGATGTGCAGAGATACGTTCCGAGTGCAAACCGTTGTCAAGGGAACTAACCGTCCTCCTTACTATTGGGTCAGTCTTCCTACGTGTGTTCGTGGTGGCGCGGTCATAGAGAACGGAAAACTAGGTAAAGAGCGGACACTTCCATAGAGCTATGCGGTCGAATTAGAGAACAAGGAAATCGAGAGGGGGCTTCCCCCTCTCGTGAAGTGCATTGCGACACCAAGTGGTCGCCTATGATAGTTTCCAAGTTTCGGTTTTGGTTTCGTGCGCACGCAGTTTGAAATGTGCCCTACGCCTTTTTTTTTCTCTTCTTTTTGCTTAGTCGTGACAGCTGGTTTATGGGTTACATTTCCGAATGAGCAAGCTGAGAATTTTCATTATCATGAGAATACAGGAGATATAGCTCTTCCGAAGCTTCTTTGTTTTGGGGTTCTCTCTTCGGTGCTGATTATACGAAAAATATTCGGTATTTCGAGTGTATTATTCGATTCGAGTACCGAATCGAATACAGCACTGTTCGATTCGTTATTCGAAATTTTCGAATATTTTCCCACGTCTAGTGTGGACGCAATATTTTTGTGCGAAATTTTTGCGTTGAATTTCACTGTGTTGCATGTTGCGCGAGCAGATAACTTTACCTCTATACACGTGAAAAACAGTTCCTCTATCGATCCCTATGCTTCACGTATCCTGTGATCTTACTTTTCTATAAAGCATATAAAAATGGCAGCGTACTGGATATATGGAATTATATTGCGAAGTCGAAATTAGAGTATCTATGAGTCAATATCAATGCCCGCCCATTTGAATTACAGCCAACGCTTGAATGTTATCTTTCTTTTAAAAAAGTCTGTATTATACATATCGGACATGACATTCATATGCGTCAAATATGCTCAGGCACACAAGCATTCTAGGTAGTCACGTCTTTACAGAGAGCAATGGGGTTAAGACATCCTCTCGTATTAGGGGTAGCAAGCAATAAAAATATCGGATTCTATTTAGCTCAGGAAAAATATACTGATGATATAGGGTTTGAATATCACGTGGACAAAGTTTTAGACCTATTATTCGAAAGAAACAGCACACTAAAGCTTCGCCAGTACCGCGGTAGCTTGGCGCGCGAATATAAGCCTGCAGTTCAGAAGAGGGGCCAATAAGGGCTCTTTCTAATAGCACAGTGTATAGTTCACTAGTAAGGAGAGCCGCTTACGAGGCTATATCGCCACTTATATAAAAAAAAGTGTCATATTGTAATTTTTCAGATACTTCCTTACTCGGACACATGCACACACATATGAACATACAGACACGTTAACGTTATTATCAGTAATATTATTGCGAGTATTTCTCTGTGTCATTGTTTCACTCAGGACTAAGAAGGCAATCAATCACGCAGCGGTCACGAACGATGCACGTGTGTGCAGAGAGAACAGCGTGTCCGGTTGGCAAAAGTAAAGCTGTAGCATGCTCTTACTCACTATCAGTGTATTCTCCTTCTGTGCAGATCCGTGACAAAGATCCCGTGTGACAAAGAAATAAGAATTTTAGAGGTGTCTTCTTTAACGACAGCGACGATAACACGGAGAAGGCAAACGGGATTCTAGGGTAGTCCTACAAGTTATTGAAGATGATCGTTTAGTTACGTTTTAGTTGCGATTCTATCGAGCAAACTATTTGCTTCTAATAAAAGTTAATCTACATCTTGTTTTTGTTACATTGGAAATTTCGCTATACACTTTGGCAATGATGGTCGGCCGGGTATTAAAACCAATATAAATTCGCAACGTACCTCCTACGGTCCATTCAATCATTTCTAGAAACCTGCGAGCTGAACACCATCTACACGTCAGAGAGCTCTGGGCAAAATCTCTAAATATAATAAAAAAACATTTGTTATAAAATATGAAAAAAAAACAATAAGATAAAAAACCGAAGCCTGTGTGGGGAGTGGAAACAGGGATGTTGATAAACGGAAATAAATAAGCTGATCATTCACAGCGGTGTAAAAGAGACATGTAGGTGAATTAAATAAAATAATTCCGTGCAAGAAGCACTACGCGAAAACAGAAGCAAACAAAATAGAGAGCTGAAGGTGAGACGGGATCTGCGATGGCCGAGCAGTAATCATGTCCGCGCGCTTGACAAAAGGCAGCTATCGACGGCTCTTCGATCGGCACAGAGGCGAGGCGGCCATTTGTGACGACGCTTCGTGCTTTTCCTCCTCTCCATCGCCTGCCACCTTCCTCGCTGCAGCTGCCTCCCTACTGCCTTTTTCTCACTATCACAAAACAACCTCTTTCGTACACTGCAGCGAGTTCATCCTGAAGGGCGCAGTTTTCGCAGGACTTGAGCGACTCCTATTTCCTACCGCTGCATTGTTTTTATGTCAAAGAACTTATGGACGTTATACGTTTTGTAGTGTTTATCGACTGATAATGACTGTGCGTCATTACTTAGTTGAGTTACAAGGTTTGTGCCATTTTATCAACCAGAAACAAATGAGACCGTTCGATCGCACCCTTCAGGATGGGAAAGATAGCTGTGACATCTGTCTTGTTTTTCTTTCCTTCTTATCACCTCCTTAAATATAATGGTGAATGATAGACGGACATTCCGTCTCGTTTCTGCTTAGTTTTTGGCAGAGCAGCGTGGTATATCACGTCGTCGTGTAGCAGCCATTTATCAACAAGAAATTAAATCATAAAGTGGGATCGTTTTGAGGATCGTCATGCAATTCTGTCGTGTCTATGCTACCAACAGTAGCCGCAAGCGAAAGCTGAGAGCATTGCCTTGTCTGTAGGTTTCTTTTAGCACACATAAAAGACAGTACAAAATATGCAGGCACACATAGACAGAAAGAGCGCTAACTTACGACAATGGCTTATTTTCGGAAAGCAGCGTACACTTATGCACTCCCCTCACGAGTTACCGTCAGGTGATTTTGGTGAACCAAGCGAAAAATACATTCATATCTCAAGGCAAGCCCAGCTATTCCAATTCTGTGTTTGACAGTGCCAATCGCGTCTTGCTAATACACATATTCCCAAACGCAACAATCTGTTCAGCTTCTGTAATGTGTCTCGTTAGTTCCCATTTGCCACTACCTGTTATTTTGGTGGACTGAAAGAGAAAGGAACATTGACGGTGATTACAATGAAGTGCGAGGAATCTATCACAGGCTATGTTTCCTAGTATATCCTCGTGTTCACTCATTTATCATTGATGCATCCTCCGGAGTCTCCTACGTAGCACTTCCATCACATTAAGGGACTGCTGTAGGTGACCGAATTCATACACTCAACACATGTATTTCTGTATATCACATGGCAGTTCGGAGTCCTTTCATTCTCTGCTAATGTTTTTCTGCATAGGCTGAATAAATTATTAGGCGCTGAGGAAGCCACAGCAGTGTTACCTCGCCGAGAGATTTTCTCTAAATTGTTCCCTTACTATTCCAAATTATTCACTCATTATCAGTGACTCAAAAACTCCCATCTACAATTTTAGAGCGGGTAGGGTGTCCAAAACAGCCCTCTCCCTCCTCCAGGCCCACCGCCCGCACCAAGACACCGCTTTAATCTGGACTCCCGCGCACGCGGGCCTTGGTGGTAACGAAGCGGCTCACGCCAGCGCCCGAGGATTTACCGTCCGGGCGCAGGCGTTAGAAGAGTTAAGCTCCGTTTCGACAACGGCACCGTTTGCTGCGCGGGATTGCCTTCTCACATTTAATGATATCTGCAACCACTACCGCCTCGGCCGTTTAACCTTACCGCCGCTAATAACAAAATCCCCGCGCAAGCGCGAAGTACTGTGGCGACAGCTGCAAACTCGCAGCCTTCTCTCTCCGTACCTTCTTCACCTCATGTACCCGTCTCTTTACCCGTCCTCCTCCAGTAAATATTGTTCCGCAAGGAAAGCAAATCTCAATCATATCATGTGGGGGTGCCCTAAGCACCCCCTTCCCCCGTCCCTCCGAAAAGTATTCAATAATGAGGAGCAGTGGGAGGCTGCCTTGCGCAGCTTCAAACCCGACGTCCAGGAGGCCATCCTGGGTTGGGCAGAGAGAGTTGCGGAGGACTACGGCGTGTAGCAACCTCCCCCATCTCTATCCCTTTGCCCCTTTCCTTTCAAAAGGAAAAATAAAGTTTTTACCTACCTACCCATCTCTAAGTTGTTCGACAACCGGTGGATTGACGAATTACTGCGTGTCGTATTTTCGCCCGATCATAAGTTTTTGCACGCTTTCTGAGTGACTTCCGCAGAAATAAATTTCTTCAATGTGCAACGGAACGAAACCCAACCAGTATATCTCAACCATCGTCGTTGCACAATCTCACCCAAAGATTCTGGGCGAGATCGTGAAAAGTAGAAGTAGGCTTTCTGTCATGTACTTCTCCGCAAGATCCGCAAGTGGTGTCGTTACACTGAAGCTCGCACAATCTTAGACGGACTGCGAGCGCGTGGATGCTAAGCCTTTTCATGAATGTTAAAGTAGCTAAAAACTTTTACCCGATCTTGGTGAGTTCTCAGGTCACACCCTTTTATGCATAGCTCGAGCCGTCCACAGGTCGCCCCGTCCGGTATCTGCTTAAGAAAATCTTAATGCCCATTCACACACTCTCCGTTTCGCTGGCTTAAAGTCCGGCGTCACGCTAAGCACTCAGCGCCCATACTGCGTAATTTTTCCTACATCGTCGCATCTTCGCCTCCGTGTCTGCAACGCCACGGCCCCTACAGCGCAGAAGGCGCCTTGGGCATTACGTTTCACGTTATGAGCTCGCCCTGCACATAGGTGCCTTCGCCATCTTTCGAGACCTCTAACAAGACCTCTACCTCTTTCCCGGCAAAGCAAAGCGTGTAACCCGTGACCATAACGCTCTTAGGACTAGATTTCGCGCAGTGGCGGCCTTGCGCTACGTGTATATACACGCCGCAGGGCATGCTTTACTCGCTGGTGGTCGAGCAAGTTCCTTCGTGTCGGGGGGCAGCTAATCGTTTCTGAAGGGTTACGAGGCCTGCACTCAAGTACAAGCGAGGGCATGTGCTTTGTGGCACGCCCTGTTGACGTGGTCCCAGTGGTCCCTCTGAACTCGTACGCAGAAGCCAACGACATTGTTTGACGGTGTACGAGGACGCCTACGGCTGCAGGGAAGACAGCGAATATTCGTCCCTTTTTTGTATTGTAGTTTGCGTACAGTTAGTTATTTTCGGGACTGCATTGGCCCGGCTTTAAATCAAGTGCCCATATAAACAACCTAAACTACAATTACTGCATCATATTATATCATGAGAAATAATTATTGATGCCATTATCTATATACTTTGTTTTATTTCAAATTTCTTTAGACGTGTTCGTCACCGTACAGCTATCATTTTGACGTACTGTTTTCATGGACTTGCTTTAGTAGCACAGATATCTTATTACGCGAGGTCGGTCATGCCATGTATTTGGTGGCTTTCCGAAGGCACATTATACTCAAATGTATTCACTTGGGTTATTGCCATGGTCCTTGTTTGAGGTTTATCAAAACCTGCGCTTTGAAATTGCGCAGCCTCATCGCCTCGGTAAAATAGAAGCATTGAATATTAAGCCACGTCTTTCTGTACAAAACTTATTGCAACATTTTACAGTTTACACTGCAGTTATACATTTTTATACACCATTAATACATTTTATTACCTGCACATTCGTCACGCGTATCGCTTTCACTGCGTTGTGGCTCCTTCGCTAATTTTACTCTGGTGTGTAGCAAGGATGGCTGATTTATGCCTTCTTTTCTGCAGTATAATTTGATAGGCTTAATTCGTCGCGGAACAACTCTAATATACCGAAAGGTTTTAATTCAAGAAATGTTAATAATCAATACTGTACAATATTCACAAAGATTTTTAGCAATTGCGCTATAATGTGTTTGTAAGTCCTCCTTGGTGGAACAGTGGCTAGGGTGCTCGGCTGATGACCTGAAGGTCGCGGGTTCGATCCCGGCCTTGCCGGTCGCACTTCGATGGTGGCGAAATAATAGAGGCCAGTGTACTGTGCGATGCCAGTGCACGTTAAAGAACAGCAGATGGTCAAAATTTCCGGAGCCCCCCCACCACGGCGTCTCTCATAATCATCTCGTGGTTTTGGGACGTAAAACCCCAGATAACATCATTATTATATGTTTATACAACGTTCATGTGATGTGAGAAGCCGGAATGGGATGCTCGCTTCAGAAAGACTGATTCGGCAAAGTGAGCACTACTTGACAAAAAGAAATTCAACTGACTCCCAGTACCTGAAAGCACAATATAAGGGCGAACTTTACATTACAAAGATTACTAGCGATCGCTCAAGAGGAATCATTCCTTTGCACGGCCTACACTATTTCCGAAACAGTGACGCAGACCTTATGTGCTCCCTAAGGGCACCACGACGTCCCCAGAAGGAGCAGTAAACGTTTGATTTCCATTCCGGAAATTAATTTTAAACATGTAGTGAATACGTCGCACTATGTACCCAGTGTTTATTTCATCGTCTCAACACTCAGCCCGAGTGGCCCCTATCTCACGTTTCCTCCAACTCGCGCCCACTTGGTCCCTGAAAGACGTCCACTAAATACGCAAACCATATATAATCGTGTTCAGATGACATCATCATTTCACAACACAAGAGGCCAGCCGGCATTCAGGTACTCGTAGCGCTTAGCGGCCGACCATCGAAAGGGCGGCAGCTTTGCGTTGGACATCGACCATTTCTGTCCATGTTCCTTCACTACACGCCTTCTATAATGCAGCTGGAGCAACGCTTCGCAGAAGCCCTCCGCTCCCGGCGCTTATCTTCACGCTAAGAGGCTGAGAGTTGCTTGCACTGTGCTGGATGAGAGCAAGGCTATCGTGATGCAACGAGTCTGAGCTGAGATTTTCCCCACCGGCCAAGTTATTGCAGTTGAGTGCAGTGCTATTGAAAAGGAGACGGTATTCTTTTCGTCAAACTGAGAGAAATGAATGCACATGTATGCGTTAGTCCGAGTTTAAACGAATACCAATTGGTGAAAACTAGCCTTTGTATGAATTTGAGGGTTAATTGTTAATTATATAGACTAGTGTCAGTGAATGATTGTAGTATACTGCGAATCAAAACAGTGCTTCAAAATAAGACATTATAAACGAAGAATTTGTACCAACATAGCTCTGCACTGTAGTGCATAAAACAGAAGGCATGAAGTATTACTTTTCGAGTTCTGTTTAGTTCTTTGGAGGTGCGTTCCAGGGATCGCGATAAGCGGAAACACCGTCAGACGCAATGAGGAAGAAGAAGTTAGGAAAGCGCTTTGAACTACTGATAAGAAAGTTTATTGTGTCTGTGAGTTTACGGGAGTGCTATACGACGGGCGATCCTTAAGACCCTTGCATTCTTTGCACGAAAGGCCCTGTCACTTGATGTAATGGTCCTTTAATGTGAGTGCAAATTACTGATATAGTTAAGTAGCTATTTTTTCAAAGCACGAGAGCTTATCAATCCTTTAGGTACTATATTCTATTATCTACTCTAGTAACCAGCATTTAATAGGGTGGACTATGGGGCAGTCTATGTTTGTTGTTGCACTTTCGTAAGCTCTTTTATTCGGTCTGTTTACTTTTCTTCATAGCATATTGCCACTAGAGAATTGTATATAAATTGCAAACTTGGCGGCGAATGCAAACTGTACGGAGAGTAGGTGTGTGAAATTTCCAAAAGGTGGATTATTAAGATGAATAAAAATATAGGAAGTGACTAAAGACGTATTCGCAGGTTTTCTCACTAACGAGGCAGCCAGCTTGTTGTGCTTATTTTACCTGATTGATTTCATCCCGTCATTATTAAACAATACAGGGAGTTTAAAGGCACATACGTTTATTCATCGGCAGACATGGTCCTACGCGACTCATATATACACAGAAGGGATCATAAGCAGTACAGCAACACCATTTCCTATAGCTTTCAAAAATAAATCGAGTATTATTTTATCTGATATTATAGATGCTAGAGCCATGAAAACTTCTATAAACATAGCTTCATTACGCTTGCCGGATCAGACGCTCTTCACTGGTGACGCTCTTCACTTGTCAAAATAAAAATGTGAATCGTCGCCGTAGTGTTGCACCAGATACGGCATGTGCGTGATATGCCCACATGAAATTAACTTGTGGCATGTGCTTTTCCTATGTGCGGAAAACTTGAAAGCATGACAGCGTCTGATGGAATTAAATGATTTTTCTTCATGAGAGTTTGTATATCTCACTATAGTTGCGGGCCTCTATTATTATGTCAAGACAACCATTGCAATGAAAGTTATACTAGAAGAACAACTCAGTTCTAAATGAATTTTGCCTCCATCAGTGGGTAGCTAATGCATCTATTTCCTCAAATCAATATGTAGGTGTTAAAAGCTTCCATTTTGTCTCAGCATTGCACATAACAAAATATTATGCTTGAACGCAGCACGCATATGTTATGCGGTAGAACATAGTGTAGCTGCTTCAGATTTTTTCTACAACTTGCCTCTTGAAATGCTGCTTTGCAAAATACTATGGGTATCACATCACTGTAGAAGTGCATTTCTGTAACGCGTGTATCACATGTAGAAGACCTTTTCTGTAACTCCCGGTGCCAACCGTTGTTTATCTCTTTTTGTGTGTGTGATTCCCATTTGACTTGACGCTGCAACACTGGCTATTGATCTGCAAGGAAAGTGCCACCTTTCTCATGTCACAAGAGAAACTGGAAAAGCCAATAAGGTGACATTCTAAGATATGATTCTAAAATATTTTATTGCCGCCACAATCACGCGCTTGTACGTTGTAGTTTTTTTTTGCATCTCGTTCTTTTGCGGCGCAGCTTTCCATCTGGTTTCAGTATTCTATTTTGATCGAAAGCTTCAGCGCCGCGGATAGACTCTTTACCAGAGACCGCATGCGAGACATCTCGTCGTGTGAAGTACGCCACACAAGTCCTTCCATGCGTTCCACCTCAGTCCTCTAAAGTGGCAGCCGAGCTCCACGAAAAGAATAAATAGTAGGAAGGGGCTTTCAGCACCTCTGCAGTACTGGCTTTGTGCCCATATTCCGGTTCTGTTCTTGTATTCTTTTTTGACGCCATGCAAACGCCCGGTTCCGGAGTGACGAGGACTCAGCGAGTACGTGGAAGCGGCTTTCAGTCGTGGCAGCATCGTGAAACGGGATCCCAGCTCTCCGTCGCGGAGATGCGAATGACTCTCTCTGTCCGTGTGAGATTGCTTTTTTCTTGGACAGTCCTTGCATCGGGAAGTACTCATTAAAGCCCACTCGAATCCATGAATGCAGTTAAGCATGCTCTGCCAGTCTTGCCGGAGAACGTGACGCTGCTGCCAGACAGGCATTCCGTGTAGGGATAGCAGTGACGACTGTATGACAATGATATTTCAAGGTCGAAAGCCTTGATGGAAACAGAAATTTGATGGACATCCCGTTTCTTAAAAGTGGTGGCTGTCGCGAGCACACCATCTGGCGTATGTGTCTCCCATAAGATCATTCTGGCAGACAACGAATGGTTATAACATTCCTTAATCTAGACTTACGTGCTAGTTGGTTACCCCTAGTTTTGATGAAGCAGCTTACTGAAAAAAATGATAAAGGAAAACATGAACGATCAGAGAACTGAAGCTGAACACCTATCCATACCCAAATCTGCCATGCTTATATCAACATATCTGCCCAATGTGTCCAAGTTCACCAAAACAGCAATATTTAGTTTAAAAAAGCACGGGAAGAATGAAGGCCAAAGTTCTTTACTTCGTAAGTCTTTTTTGCGTACTGGTCAATACAATGTTTTTTCTATTGCTGGTTACTTCTTAACTATTTTTGTTGCCGGCTTAGGTATAGCATCACCCGCTGGCACACTCCTATGCGATTGGAGCGATTCCTCGCAACTATACTAATCTATCGAAGACGGTCTCTATGACTTTCTCCAATGAGGTTAAGTATTTACGTTCTTATTATGGTTACAGAGCAAACTAACATTACACACCTAGATGAGTTTAAATGCTTTGGGGCGACTTCCATGCATAATTTGAAATGGCATACACATAGTCCACCTTCGCTTGAAGGCTCTTTGCAAACTATTGCATGCAAAACCTTAATCAGGCTAATCTTGGTGTAGGCGTCCGTTGTCTGGTCTCTCTACTCCTCTTGAAAAGTTGCCAAGTTGAATTCATTTTAAAAAATGCCATAAGGTACATATATAGAAGATACGATAGCCACTTTTCTCCTTTATCACACGCACATAACTTATGGCTTGAAACACTAGTGCATAGACGTACGTGCAAACGCCTTATCACTCTTCATATGATTGTACATGGGATCATCGGTTATTGCGGCACCAGTTTAATTTGTAAAGCGCCCTACTCGTGCTACTCGAAGCTATCACCCCCCTTAATTTTTTCCCGTTCTGTCCACGTTTAAACATTGAAATTCTCATTTTTCCCATCCACAGTCGAACTCTGCAATGGTCATGGCGCCTCACTCGGCAATTACCTTTTCCACAATTTGGGGAAGCAATTCATCATGTACTTCACGAATTCTAAATGTGTTGTGTGGTTTTTGTATATTTGTGGCTTTTTTGTACGATTTAACACGTGTTATTTAATGCAACGTTGATTTTGTATACGCGCATTCGTATAACTTGTTTTTATATTTGCTAGTCAATTCACACTGTTGCGGCCACTGCGGCCATATTTCAATGGTGGAGAAATGCAAACACCCATGTGCTTATGCTTGGGTGAATGTTAATTAACCTAAGTTGATAGAAAATAATCCGTAGTCCCACACTGTGGCGTCCCCCCTAATCATATGGTGGGTTGGACACGTATATTATATATGATCGTACTGTCACGCATGTACTGCGCAGTGATATGACGTTTGCTAAAATCTTGAAAACATTCACATTGATGCCTCTTTACATTGCTTATTGTATTGATAAGTGTTATAATTGCCGTGCAAAACTAAAAGCGCGTGCGCTTACCAAGTATGCTCAAGAACTAAACATCACTTATTGGTGCACAGTCTCTGGAGTTCCATAAAACACGACTATTTTATGAAGCAGAACTTCCTGTATATAAGAGAAGCAGGTAGTGCGCAAAAGTATACAAAGAACAGGAGACACACGAAAGTATGCGGCACATCGCGCCCATGCTGAGCGAAAAAAAGAAGACCAAAAATGTCATCGAAAGACGATAGTCTTGTGCCGGTCGCACTACTATGTTTTGCCTTGCCTCAGACAGCGCCTACTCTACGTTGAATTGGCCGCATCTGGCTGGCATTGATAAAATAGAGGAGGCGCTGCGCGAGATATGGACGCCATTGAAAAACATGAGCTTGTGCTGAAACAAGGGCATTACCTTATCGGCAGCACCTTATCGTCGGCACAGGGCTTTTTCGTGCAAAGCGTCGCAGTTCGTGCACAGCGTCGCATTTTCAGTGCAGCCTAAAAAACACTAGGGTCTTTAGAATTGCGTACCTATGTATTTTCTAATAAAAGAACACACGACCTGACACTTACATATTAGTGTTGCGCCTCAGGTATGCGTAGTATTTGCTTTTTGATCGAATATGTTCACAAGTATGAACGCAAACACCAGTTCAAGATGGCTGGGCGTTCAGAAAGTGGTTAAACTTTGGCCGAGTAACTGAATCGGGTTACGGACAGACAGACAGACAGACAGCCAGACCAAAATTTATGCGTTGAAGTATCCCAAAAAGACTATCGTCTTTAAAAAAAATGCGCCCACCTCCCCGAAGGGAATCGTGAGGAAATGCAAATGCATTTCGCGCGCGCTTCACTCCATTTATATATGGTGGTTGTGGTTCGAAGAAGGAAAAGGCGCCTGATTTCTGCAGCCCGGTCGGGAGCAAGGCGCAGCACCTTTTTTTTTTTGCTTTTTCTTGTTTTTTTTAATTTTTTTTATTTATTTTTTTAAATTTTTTTTTTCATATATAGCTCCGCCGAGCTCCACCGCAGTCCGCTTTTAGTTAACGCGCACGCTGCGAATTTTTATTGTTCAACAACGCACAGGAGAAATCTCCCACCGGCACCACCTTGGAGGTCAAGATTCATTGCCATATATACGGGGTGGCCAGTGAACGGTTGTGCAGCGCGAGCAGTCGGTTTTTTCAACCAAGAAACTCGCTAGCAGACGCTGCCTGTGACGGCGTCGCGAGGCGAGAGAGGGAGAGGGGGGGAGCGTAGGAGAGGAGAGAGAGAGGGGGGGGGACGCGCATGCGCAGTGGGAGTGTGGACGCTGCGGGCAGAGATGCCTAGAGAAGAGAGGGGGGGAGCGTAGGAGAGGAGAAGAGAGGTGGGACGCGCATGCGCAGTGGGAGTGTGGACGGCGCGGGCAGGGATGCCTAGAGGAGAGAGGGGGGGAGCGTAGCAGGGGAGAGAGGAGGGGAGGCGCATGCGCAGTGAGGGGTGTGGTTGCCGCGGGGAGGGATGCCTAGAGGAGAGAGAGGGAAAGAGGAGGTTTTTTATTTTTTTTGAAAGGGTTTGCGCATGCGCAGTAAGGGTGGTCACGCCGCACACCACCACCACCGGATTAAGCTTCGCCATAAGATGCTTCACATCTAACACCTGCCGGCACGCACACCTCCTCAACCTATCCTCCTCCTCCTCCTCCGCGGACAACGCCGCACAACGCCAACGCCGGATGCCTGACATAGCCCGACTATGAAATGCATTCGCATTTAAAACGGCGCAGACGTTAATGTAAAAAGAACACAAAACAATAAACGTCCCTCGTGCATGCTCACATCAATCTTAGGTACAGGTAATTGCAGGTGACTGGCCAAGGTCGGGTGATGCTGGATAGTCTCAGACTGCCGACTGAGCGCGAAAGGAGTCCAGAGGGCAGCCGCTCTGCGCATCACGAAAACACGACGTAACTCGGCGTGCGCATGCGCGCGCGCAAGAGCACGTGGTTGAGGTGAAAGCTTTATCCGCTGGCATTTGCCACTGGAGGGCACGACGGGTAAAGTGTCCGCACAGGAGCAAGTCCAAAGAACAACAAGAAGAAGAAAGCCTTCATTTCTTCTGTAACAATACAGAAAGCTGGCAAGAGCAAAAGGCACGAAGGCCTCACAGAGGCTCCTGCTCCGTTCACAGATTTGGCTGCAGCGAACAGATTGTGTGCATAATAAAAGGATACGAAACGTTATCATCTTAGAACATAATACTACAAAACAGCAATGCCAACTGACATGCAGCAATAACACATATATGCAAAAGTTGAACACATTGTGCGATTCAAGTTGCTATCTTGCATACTCGGAATATAATTGAATTAACGCCCATTACTCAAGAAAATATCAGTGTATTAATCGGAAGTAAATAAGATTTGAGAGAATGAAATGTGAAATCGAATTTGAGAACATCAGCATATTTCAGGTCATTAACATGCATAAAAAAGTTATAGGAAATGACTTTGAATACGTCATGAACATCAGGCTGCGTTCCAAGGGGGGGACGCAGCCTGTTGCTACATTCTCTCTGCCTCGTTTTTCAGAGTGCACTTTACTCACAAAATCCCGCTTTAGTCCACTTGGTCTTTCTCTTTCGGTAATGTTCTTTTCTTTCCTCTTTACGTTTATATATATATATATATATATATATATATATACCTGGTGAAAAAAGATCAGAACATGTGACCTGGTGAGCTCAGCACATACACAGCGCAACGAACACGAGACATTTTCTATTCTTACTGTAAACATCTTTCCGCTTCGCTCATTGAGCCTGATTCGAAGTGTCGCTGCGTCACCAGTTACACTTTTGCCCTTAGAGAAACGAATAAGGCATGCACCTGAAACGTGATGAAAGGAGGTAAAAGACAGACGTTCCATGTTTTTTTTATGTGTAGCCCCTAAAGACATTCCTGATCGTATTAAATGCTACTAATTAAACACATATGTCTTCCTAAGCACGGCGACAATGCCAGAGATATGCAGAAGCAAGTTTAATGAAAAGTAGAAACGCTTAATGTTTGTGCTGAAGTCTTTACAAGGATGTTGGACTTATAAAGGGGATAGCGGAAAATTTAATCAACAACTGTTCAATTTGGATGCAAATATATGGTCATTGATGCACAGGAACATTTTCTACGTTCCAAAAAGAAAGATCAAATGCTCCTCACCACTGCTGCCTACAAGAAATACTCCTCGATGTGAATTATCGGCTCTCTCAAGTACAAATGTACATTGATAAGACAGCTTTCGTATAAAGCCAGTTACAAGAACGACCATTCGTGTCTGAAGAGAAAGACAGAAAAGTTACCTAGACAAATGAAAGGCCCCGTTAAAGTCCAATTCCTGCTCATGACAGTTCGAATCGAGCACAGCGCTGTTCTTTCGAAAGGCGTCCGCTTCACACGAAGATTGCGAGGATTTTCTCTCCATCGCTGAGGCTAAATGGGACGGTGCCTGAGAGCTCAGGGTGAAGGCCGAGCGCTGTATTGAACCGTTGCGAAATAGCGACCGCGTGTGTGCTTCAGGTGTTCGCTTAAATGGGACCAAGATGATTGCAGGGATTCCATCGATCTGAACGTCGTGCGTCATTTATTTCTCTACTTTCGGTAAAAAAATGCCTTTTTTTCCACGGCTATGGCAATTTTGATAGTTTATGTTGAATTCTCACTTGAAGCTGTTTGTACGTTACACATGCAGGAAATTACCGTACACTAAATTTCCTCTGGAAACCTTCGCATTAACATATATCTTCGCTAACGTGGGCAAAGAGGCGGTAATCGTGAGCGTTGAGCGTCATGTGTATCGTAAGAAACCTAATATTGTGAAGCATAGGTCGGCGAACTCACTCATGAGTCGACTCACTCAGACTCAGATCGAGTCGTGAGTCTGAGTCTGAGTGAGTTCGGGTGAGTAATATTCTGGTGAGTTTGAGTCCGAGTGAGTCCGCTTGAAGAAAATTTTCGTGAGTATGAGTCCGAGTGAGTCTGGCTCAGGAAAATTTTGATGAGTCTGAGTGCGAGTGAGTCCTAAGTGCAAGATATATTTTTTGAGTGAGCCTGAGTGAGTCCGACTTTTTTTGCCGACGTAAGGTCCTATCTACTCATCGTCAGCATTACTATCAGACTTACCTGGATTCACGTTTATAATCGCGTCTACTCGCACGTATTCCGAAGCAGTATCGTTGATACACGACTACAATATTTATTGATCACAGACGTAAATTAAATAGGGGGGTGCCATGACATCTCCCCGCCAACTCTTCCAGGGAAGTTCTTGACAAATATATCGTATGTTGTCATCTCTTTCAAGAAAAATTTTATTCCTGGTTTGCAACCACGCATAACTCGTATTCGAAGGTTTAACATCAAAAGGCGCCAAGAAAATCACTGATTATGTTAGATATCGGCGTTAGAGAGCATTGACACCATGGTCGAAAAAACTAATTCTAGACTAACGGACTCATGAGTCCACACACTCGGACTCACTCAGACTCAGATGGAGCCGTGAGTCTGAGTCTGAGTGAGTCCGGGTGAGTAATATTTTGGTGAGCTTGAGTCCGAGTGAGTCCGGCCGAATAAAATTTCTGCGAGTGTGAGTCAGAGTGAGTCCCGCTCCGGAAATTTTTGGTGAGTCTGAGTCCGAGTGAGTCGTTAGCGCAAAATATATTTGATGAGTGAGTCTGAGTGAGCTCCACAATTTTTGCCGACCTAAGGATATAAAATAACTTCGTGTTTCACGTGTGCGCCTTTTTGATATTAGGAATGACTGCCTGCTATGGCCTAAAAGACTAGCGAGCAAAGTTTGTTATGCCTTTTCTTTAGTTTGTTTCGACAGCGGTCATCGTAAAACCTGCAGAGCCTGCACTTCATCCGCTGGTGGAGACATTAACATCACAAAACATAGTTCATCTACAAAATATTTGTATAGAAATGGTTGTATACAACATAGTGATGCAGAACTATCGATGATACTATCGATACTATCAATAGTTGAGTCACTATCGAACTATCGGTGGCGGAAGAAACGATCGGTAGCGCTATCGATAGTAAGTGTCATTGTACTATCAATAGTGTGAAATCAATCGCGCGAATTCATTGCAGAATCAACTTGATTCCCCGACTGTCTGGTACTATATGGTGGAGCAGGAGAAGCAGGCTGACGGGCAGGAAAGTTGACATGCTTGCGTTCCTTCAGCAGAATCACTGGCTGACACATGATAAGGTGAACTTTTCAGCTTAGCAGAAAGGAAGCCACTACATCTGGCGGAACTGCTCGGCTTGAACCTTATATGGCATTAAAAACAACTTATACTGCAAAGTAAAATGTCAAAAGCCAAGTTTTTAATTGTAAGGTGTAACTGGTGACTTTTGAAAATGAATTTATTGATCGACATATTCCGGCATTATGAATGCGGCAATTCTTTTTGTCGCCAAACGATTGATCAACAATTAAGCGAACTGAGTACTGCAGATTGTAGGCTATCGCAAATGATTTGGTGTTATCGCGGCCCAACAACTGCATTATTATTCACAACACTATTGATTATACAACCGACATCAATACTCCTGATGGTACTATTCATTTCACTGTCGATATTATCGTTTGTTTTTTGATAGTAGTAGGCTACTATCGATAGTTTCTTTACACTATAGATATTTTAAAAATACTATCAATACTATCGATAGTCCATTTACCGATAGTTCTGCATTACTAATACAACATATGCGACTGTTCAACATATGTCTGTGCTTACAACATTTGTAGATATGTTTAGTGTCATTTCCTAACGTTTAGCTCAATAAAAAAATACAACACAGTCACCTTCCCTCCGCATGCTTCGCATCGCATCGATTCCCAAGGTTCGTGAGATCTGCAGAATTTTTTTCTACTTCTCCATCCGACCACTGCAGAAATATTATTCACGGAGACCGTAATAATAATAATAATAATAATAATATTTCGGGCTTTACGTCTCAAAACCAAGATATTTGTTCTTTTGTTTGTTTGCTTGTTTTCCGTTTTAATGAAACACGCCCATAAGGGTGGAATCGGAAGTAGAAACATATGTGCAGGTCTTTCATTTCTTCTTCCTTGCAGTGGGTGACTTGCGTGCTTGGGGCAAAATATGAGGTAAAGCTACCCGGACCGAACTAGCATTTAAGACAAGAATGAGGAAAGTAGACCTTTGAATAATAAAAAAAGTACTGGTGGACACTTCATCTAGATTAGCAACCGCGAAAGAGGTGGTCCTCAACAATAAATAAAGAAGCGTAGGTAATCTTAGCTTTGCGTGGATGTTACCCATTCTATTGCGCTCTGACAGCACGTAATATCATTATCCCTTTGTATACCAGTGTCCACATATGTGGACAAAACTTATCAGTGTAGTGGATCAGGCTGGCCAACGCATTGCCTTAAAAATTGATTAGAAATGTTGGCATTACTTTGGCATTTCATAAAAACATCTATAAGTGTCAACGTCTGTGAACAAACAGCGGTACGTGCGCACAGAATAATAATGTCGTTCTTCTGAAGTCCGCTGTATGGGTGATGCCAACATTTTTAGGGGCGAAGCTCTTAGGGTGTGGGTCGTTCTCTTCTCCGTCAATAGTACATAGTATGTAGCCAGCTCTAGTTTTATAAATTGCTCACTAGATGGCGTTGTGTGTATATGTCCTTGGAAATAATATCACTAGATGGCGTTAGTGGTTTTCGTATAGTTGACGATTGTCGGGCCGACGCGATACTCGGAGACGAGCACCGGAGGTGGGCTCCATCGTGATCAACGGTGAGGTGAACTTCACCAGAGAGAAGGTAGTCAGCTCCACAGTGCTCTCGTGTGCGTCGCATGCAAAACCAGGGCAGCCGGTATCTGCGGAGCATGCGGCGGCTCCGGTACTCACGGCGGCACAACCCATAGCCAAGGACGCGTCGCTTTCACAACCCACAGCAGCGTTCTGTGGCGATGCATGCGGAGGCGAGGCGTTGCGTCGAGCACTGGTGTGGACTTCGGCGTCTGAGTAGGTGGCATCGTCTTCCTCTGTCGTGGAACGCGAACTGGCGTTGTCGCTGAGGCTGGGAGCGCCCGGAACACAAGTCGGCGACGCTCGTGCCCAGCTCACAATCGAACACCGGCAATGTACGGGGGGGATTCACGGTTACCCGAATGATCCCTCCGAGCTTCGCCCACTCCCCATCATTCATTTCGTGGATATGCTGTGATTTTTTTTGCATAAGTTCACTCCAAATTCATAAGAGCTTTAAGTTATTAGACTTTATTCGAGAAAAGGAAGGGTCACGGTAAGGGTTTACCTTGTTTATGTCTGAGTTTTGTTGCACTGTGAACGACGAAAGTTCGTAAGTTGAGTTGTCCTTCCGGCGTCAATGGTAATGGACGCCAGGCATACCGAGTTCCTGTAAGAAGCTGATAGAACGCCGAATGGTACTAAGACCTACTTCGTTGCTGAACGGCTCTGCAGAAAACATTGTTTGCAACAGGCCCGCAGCCAGGAGGGGTGTACTAGGGCCAGAATTTTGATGGAGGGGCTGTTTTACAAAAAAAAAAAAACGGGTGAAAGAGGCGGTTTTCTAAAATAGTCAAGGTCTTCAGCAAGTGTTCACCCCCCGAAAAAAAATTCCTCGCTACGGGCCTGATCTGTAATACAGGTAAATACGAATTTTAAAAGTTATGTTTGGGGTTTATTTGCTTTATACAGGACGTAGATTACGTGATGTAGATGTACAAGCCATAATTTTTAATTGACTAACGGAAGCGAATGCTCTGATAAGGAAAGCACTGATAACTAGCGCTTTGAAGCAGAGCCAAGCAAAGCACAAGCAAAGGTCTCTTGTTTTTTTAATCGAGCGGCCGTGCTTGCACAATGCTACTGCTGATGATGAAAGCATTCAGTTTGAATGTAACTAAACGAAACCAGGAACGCTTTGGTAATGATGATCAACGACGATAAAGATCATGACGAACACATTTAGGTAAGGGTGTAGGCAAGAAAATGAGCCTTGAATAGTGATAATGATGGTGATTATGAAAGCGTTTGACATGAGGAATAAGGTGTTGATGATGGCGACAATGAACGATGATGATGAAAGCACTGAATCAGAGCCGTCAGCTAGCGGCCGAATGAACGCTTATGACGATGATAATGATAATAATAATGAATGCGTTCAACTAACGTTGAAGGCTTTGATAATGGTAAGTAGTGTTGATTCTAATAATTAATGCGTTGAAGCAGAGTTGTCTGGAGGCAAAATTGTTACTTGCAATGAAGAAGGATGATGGATTTAGTGCAACTGGTGTTTCCAGCGTCCACATATGTTGGCTCTTGTTTGATTCTAGAACGAAAGCTGAATTATCCTGGTTTTCGGTTTATTACCCCTTTCGTACGTACTGTTGTGACATGTACGCAAAAATATTTACTTGCACAAATAGATTGGGTGTGGGAAACAAAGGGTTAAAAGTTACCAGAATTAAATAGTCTGGACAGTTAACGAAATAATGTTATATTCACGAGATACCAAAGAGTGTATGTCAACGTCATATTATGTTTCTGAAAAAAACGAGAAAAAAAAACAATAACAATGACGAACTTCGTCCATAAGGAATGCTGTAAATGCTATCGAGCAGAAAGAATACTGCGCCGTGGCGTCGCAAGCATGGTCACTTAGTTCCAAGCTTCCTTTGAAATAGATTGGCGTGCCTGGTTTTCGCGGCCATTTCCGCACTTCGCATCACCCCACCTCGGCCAGAACTACTGGCATAGTCATCTGTGCTTACGCCACGGTGCCTTCCTTCCAGAAGGCCATCCCCCACCGCCCGTGGCGTCGCGGAACGACACGCCGTGCAACTGCCTAGCAACCTTAGTTGGGCATAGCCCATCGAATTGCCGCTACCCACTGTGACAACCAACGCGCCAGTCTGCGATTTCTCACTCTTCGACTTCTCTTTCTCAACCGATGTCGGCAGGTCGGACGTGACGGGCTCCTTTTTGAAAACCACAGTGGGGACGCGCAATTGGACTACAGTGTCGTCGTCGACGCTGCGTGCTCTCACGGGGGTTAGCTCACCGACCGTCGAGAATACCAAGACGCACAGGGCGACGACGCACAGTAACAGGAAAGTGAGGCACATGGTCCTGGCCGTCGCGATGCATTTCGTCAACGAAGTGTGCAGTTCGCTGGGATTCGAGGGTCGAGACTTGCCCAAGAAGTGATCGATCGACTTCGCTCGGGGCTCCGGCACTTGAGCGGTGGGTAGAGTGGCCGGCTGCGGAGGTGGCCAGCTGGTGTCCGCCAAGGCGTCCACATCTCGGAACGAGCTCTGAGCGAGCTGCTGTGGCTGGGCTTCACCGGATGGCGTAACGAGAATGTACTGCGGTAATTGAGAGCTGTCGATGGAGCAGCCCCGCGTCCACTTCGACATGATGAGCGCACTCTGTGGAAGGGACGGTGTTTGGTCTTGCGTCCACTGGAAGCTGGACCGCCACGGCTGGTGGTCATCGTAGTTGCCAAGTTCCATGCCCGGGTGGTACAAACTTCAATGAACGTCTGTGACTTCAAGAAGCCACCGAGGCCTTCAACACTTCGGTGTCTCTAACCGTGCTCGTACGAACACCGGCAGGAAGATGAGCAACCCCACCTGAGCTCTGCGCGAACGCACCCGTCTTCTTAACTCGATAAAGGTGTGGTGCATACCCACAGCGGAAAATCAAGATTGAAAAAATTAGCACAGCTTCCACTATGTCTAGCAATGTTGGGTCATAGCGTTGCTGGTGGTCACTTTAGCTTGTCGTAACATGGCTAGGCTGTTGTAGATTGGCGTAAAATGTATGTCATGAGATAAAACAACGCTTCTTAGGAGGCTTCGCCTCAAACTATAATCATCTTGAACCAGCACGCGCGCTCTTCGTCTTCTGCTTCCTTTTGTTCATCTTCTTTGCTTGCCTATTCTTCATCATCCGGCGCATAGCAAGGGGGGGGGGGGAGAGAGAAAGAAGAGATGGAAAGAAAGAAAATGAGAGCTTGGCGAAAAAAAATCGAAGGACACTTTGTACATTCCAAAGTGTGTTCGGCGAAAGAGTGTGGACATTCCACTGACTATGCCATGTCTTTTTTTCTTTTACACTCTCACTGGGATAACACACAAACCGAATGAGTGCGTGTTTTCTTTATTAATTCTTTACCGCGAATCGCAGCGAGACGCGAGACTAATCTTCCTCCATTCGCATGCGTTAGTATTTTCTCGCGCTTTGCGCATCGAGCAAACGCCATCCGCGTTCCAGCGCTTAAATTGATGGACCCTTTGTAAATTCGAAAGTGTATTTCGTGGACGCATGTGTCCATTGAGACGGCGTCGATCAGAATGATTACAAGGGCTGGGCACAGCGACGCTATGCAAGCAAAGCGCGAGCGCTGTAGAGTCCGACGCGACCGCCGTCCGTTTGCGCACCCCGGTGGCCACCTGATTCTGTGCCAGAGCTCGGATGGACAGACGGACGGAGAGACGGACGGGCAGATGGACGGACGGATGGACAGACGCACGGACGGACGGACAGACGGACGGACGGACAAACCGACGGACGGACGGACGGACAAACGGACGGATGGACAGGCGGACAAACGGACAGACGAACAGACGCACAGGCGGACAAACGGACGGACGGACAGACGGATGGACGGACGGACGGACAGACGGACGGATGGACAAACGGACGGACGGACAAAACGGACGGCAAAGCGCGAGCGCTGTAGAGTCCGACGCGACCGCTGTCCGTTTGCGCACCCCGGTGGCCACCTGATTCCGTGCCACAGCTCGGATGGACAAATGGACGGAGAGACGGACGGACAGATGGACGGACGGATGGACAGACGCACGGAAAGACGGACAAATGGACGGACGGACGGACGGACAGGCGGACAAACGGACGGACGGACAGACGAACAGACAGACAAATGGACGGACGGACGGACGCACGGATGGACGGACAGAGGGACGGACGGACAAACCGACGGACGGACGGAAAGACGGACGGACGGACAGACGGGCGGACAGACGGACAAACAGACGGACGGACAAACCGACGGACGGACGGAAAGACGGACGGACGGACGGACGGACGCACGAACAAATGGACGGACGGACGAACAAATGGACGGACGGGCGGACAGACGGACGGACAGACGGGCGGACAGACGGACGGACAGACGGGCGGACAGACGGACGGACGGACGGACGGACAGACGGACGGACGGACGGGCGGACAGACGGACGGATGGACAGACGGACGGGCGGACGGACGGACGGACAAACGGACGGACGGACAGGCGGACAAACGGACGGACGCACAGACGGATGGACGGACGGGCGGGCGGACAGACGGACGGACGGACAAACGGACGGACAGACGGACGGACAAACGGACAGACGGATGGACGGACGGACGGACGGACAAATGGACAGACGGACGGACGGACGGACAGACGGACGGACGCAGAGATGGACGGACGGACAGACGGGCGGACAGACGGACGGACAAACGGACGGACGGACGGACGGACACCGGATGGACGTGAGCATAAAACATTAAAGGCTTTCGTCTTCAAATTACACCATCTCCCGCTAAAGGGAACCATGTGTAGATGCGAAGCAGCGGGCGCTAACGCTTACACTGGCGGCGGCGTTGACGTTGGCGCTCATCGCGGCGTCGCGCAGGAGAGAAATCGAGGGAGGCGCAATCACGCAGTGATGGACCGGTGTTTCCTACTGGAACTTGCCAATCACTTGTAATGGGCAATGAAAGACAGAAGTCTCGGACTGGACACAGAGACCCGCAGTCCGCTTTTAGTTAACGCGCAAGCTGCGAATTTTTATCGTTCGACAAAGCACAGGAGAAATCTCCCACCGGCACTACCTTGCAGGTCAAGATCCAGTGCCTATATATACGGGGTGGCCAGTGAACGGTTGTGGAGCGGGAACTCATGACATGTCATGTGCAACATGACTTGCATGCCGCGCTCATGACACTCTCGGGGCCGTTTCACTAGGTAGATATACACTAATTTGGTATTGCTTAATTAATTAATATCTGGGGTTTAACGTCCCAAAATCAAATTTTGGTACTGAGTGCCGGTAATGTATGACGAGCATCAATAACAAGTGATAATACGGAAATCATGAGATGTTATGTGCAACATGACTTGCATGCCACGCTCATGACACTCTCGTGGCCGTTTCACTAGCTTGATATACACAAAATTTCGTATTGAGTGACGTGACTGTATGGCGAGCATAAATGACAATTTGTTATATGGAAATCATGACATGGCATGTGCAACATGACTTGCATGCCACGCTCATGACATTATCATGGCCATTTCGCTAGCTTGATATACACCAAATTTTGTATTGAGTGACGTGACTGTATGACGAGCATAAATGACAAGTGATAATATGGAAATCAGAATATGTCATGTGCAACATGACTTGTATGCCACGCCCATGACACTCTCGTGGCCTTTTCGCTAGCTTGATATACACCAAATTTTGTATTGAGTGACGTGATGTATGACGAGCATAAATGACAAGTGATAATATGGAAATCAGAATATGTCATGTGCAACATGACTTGTATGCCACGCCCATGACACTCTCGTGGCCTTTTCGCTAGCTTTGATATACACCAAATGTTTAAGGCGAAAGCTTTTAACATCTCATGGTCATGTCCGTCCGTCCGTCCGTCCCTCCAGCCGTGCCTTGGCACGGTGCCAGGTGGGCGCCGGGGCGCGCAAACGGACGCCGGTCGCGTTGGACTCTACAGCGCTCACGCTTTGCTTGCGTAGCGTCGCTTTGCCCGGCGTCTCTAATCATGCAAGGAGGGAGACGCGTGCATCACGTTCCATTCTTACCGACCCCGTCTCAGTGGGCACAAGCGTTCGAGGAACATACTTTGGTATTGACAAAGTGTCTGTCAATTTAAACTCTGGAACGCGGATGGCGCCTGCACCATGCGCAAAGCGCGTGACTACGAACGCATGCAAAACGGAGGCAGATCGGTCTCGCGTGTCGCTGCGATTCGAGGTAACAGATTAGGCGAACATAAGTGGCAGGTGGTGACATGAAAATCTTGGCGTGCATGCCATCTACAATGCTATTGGTGCGCTCATGGTGCGCTTGCGTGCAGTTCGCTAGCTTGATATACACCAAAATTTGCATTGCGCGACGTGAATGTATGATGAACACAAATGAAAGGTCCTAACATGTGAATAATGACATGTATATTATGTACAGCATGATTTGTTTCTTGCTGGCTGCTTCGCATTACATCGATTCCCACAGTGAGTGGGATCTGCCAGCTTTTTTTCAATCAAGAAACTCGCTAGCAGACGCTGGCTGCGTCGGCATTGAACGATTGTGCAGCGCGAGCAGTCGGTTTTTTCAATGACGAAACTCGCTAGCAGACGCTGCCTGCGTCGGCGTTACGAGGCCAGAGAGGGGAAGCGTAGGAGAGGAGAGAGGGGGGGAGGAAACGCGCATGCGCATTGGGGGGTGTGAACGCCACGGGAGCGATGCCTTGAGGAGAGAGAGAGGAGGAGGGGACGCGCATGCGCAGTGGGGGTGTGGTTGCCGCGGGCAGGGATGCCTAGAGGAGAGAGATGGGGGGATTCCACGCGCATGCGCAGTGAGGGTGTGGACGCCGCGGGGAGGAATGCCTAGATGAGAGAGAGGGTGAAGTGTAGGAGAGGAGAGAGAGGGGCAGGGGGATGCGCATGCGCAATGGGGGGTGTAGACGCCGCTGGAGGGATGCATAGAGGAGAGAGGGGGGGAGCGTAGGAGGGAGAGGGGGAGAAGAAGCACATGCGCAATGGGTGTGTAAACGCCGCGGGCGGGAGAGAGACCTAGAGGAGAGAGAGGTGCGTGGGGAGGGTTTGCGCTTGCGCAGTGAGGGTGGTCAGGACGCACACCACCACCACCGGACGGACGGACGGATGACGGACACCGAACGGACGGACGCCGGACGGACACCGGATGGACGTGAGTATCAGACATTAAAGGCTCTCGCCTTAAAATTCCACGCATCTCCACGAAGTGAATCATGACGAGTGGACGAAGCTCTGGGTATCGTATGGGTGAGTAACCATACGTTACCCGAGCGTTGCACCATATAATGTAAATTGAGTGGCATAAGGTGGCTGAAGTGACAGTCGACGACAAAGCTAGGTCCTAAGGTCCATAATGTCTACGTTGAACTCGCGGAGTTGTATAAAGGGTTTGTGCTTGTAGGTGTTTTATATTGTTGTGTCACAATTATGATTGATATTAGTCTATTGTTAAATCTTCTTTTGTCTCACATATGCTTCGACTGTAGCCGTCACAACGGACAGCGTGGACGGACAAGCCTCGCCCTTAAGGTGCTTCGCTCCTAAAAAAGAAAAAAATCAGAAAAAATTTCATCACAAGGCGGCGAGATTCGAACACGCATACCCTCGAGACGAAGGCGAGCGTCTTAATCACTCGGCCGTCCGGGAACGCTGACGGACAACACCATAACGTTTAGTGTCGTATAGCAAGGGGGGTAGGAAAGGGACGTGATAGTGAGAAGATATGTGAGGGTGAGGAGGAGGGAAATGAGGGGAAGAGAGTAAAGTATGGCATATAAAGGAATGAGAGAGAGAAAAACACAACGAATGAAATGCAGAAAGAGGAAGAGAGACAGAAAGACAGAGAATGAAAGAAAGAAAGTGGAAGAAATAAAATGCGAGAACAAGAAAGAAATAGAAAAATAAAGAGAGAGATAAAGAAATAGAAATAAGCGGAGAAAGAAAAGACGGAAAAAACGGAGAGAAAAGAGAAGAAGAAAGAGAAAACTGAATGGAAACAAAGTCTTTTTTGCGCCGGCGCCACATCTATGTTGCAGGGAGCTTCGACGGCGGCGGCGACGGCGGCGACGACGACGGCGGGGTGCGAGCCTAAGGAGCTTTGCTCCTAAAATATCGAAAACTAGCGTTGGTCGCCAGCGAGATGAAGCAAACGCAGCGCAGGCAAGGTGAAGCATGGCTCGCTTCTCGCATAATTTCAGTTTCGCAGCGTGCGGCCTCTCGTTCGTATGACTCTACTCCGCATGCGTTTGTATTCCACCGTTAGTATCCTGGAGAACGAAGGGCGCATGGCGTAATTGTCTAAAGGCAGCGCGCTGCGGAGCGAGGGCTCACAGGTCGAATCTCCGGTTGCGAGCTTCGATAAATTTTAGATGTGAAGCATCTTATGGCGAAGCTTAACCCGGTGGTGGTGGTGGTGTGCCGGCGTGACCACCCTTACTGCGCATGCGCAAACCTTTCAAAAAAAAATAAAATAAAAAACCTCCTCTCCCCCCTCTCTCTCCTCTAGGCATCCCTCCCTGCGGCAACCACACCCTCACTGCGCATGCGCCTCCCCCTCCTCTCTCCCCTCCTACGTTCCCCCCTCCCTCCTCTAGGCATCCCTGCCCGCGGCGTCCATACTCCCACTGCGCATGCGCGTCCTCCCTCTCTCTCCTCTCCTACGCTCCCCCCCCTCTCTCGCCTCGCGACGCCGACGCAGGCAGCGTCTGCTAGCGAGTTTCCTGGTTGAAAAAACCGACTGCTCGCGCTGCACAACCGTTCACTGGCCACCCCGTATATATGGCAATGGATCTTGACCTCCAAGGTGGTGCCGGTGGGAGATTTCTCCAGTGCGTTGTTGAACAATAAAAATTCGCAGCGTGCGCGTTAACTAAAAGCAGACTGCGGGTCTCTGTGTCCAGTCGGAGTCTTCTGTCTCTCATTGCCCATTAGCAGCGATTGGCATGTTCCAGTAGGAAACACCGCTCCATCACTGCGTTCTTTGCGCCTCCCCAGTTTTCTGTCCTGCGCAACGCTGCGATGAGCACCAGCGTCAACGCCAACGCCAATGTAAGCGTTAGCGCCCGCTGCTTCACATCTACACATGGTTCCCTTTAGCGGGAGATGGTGTAATTTTTCATGTGCATTTTTTATTCGTGGCTTTTATGTATATATACCTACATATACGGGACATGACATCGACGGCAACGGTGACGGCAAGAACCAGCCGAGAGTGTCTATAAGATTGCTATCGCAATAAAACCGTTCAACGTTACCTGGTGCACCTACTTATGACCAGTTATAACCATTTCGGGCCCGAGAAGCACGAAATGTTTTTGGAGCACTAGAGAGTCATGTAATTTTAAAAAAATCTTGTGGCACCGCAGCCGACACCTTCTAAGCGATCAGTTATGGCGATACCTTGGCGAGAGTATCACCGGGTGCGTCGGTGTCTCCGAGCGATAATATAGCACTGTTGGCATGGTGTCGCAATCAGCGGCTCGTAGTAGCTGAGAAACGCGCCATCCACAGACATGCAATCAACGTATGTGATTAATTCACCATCAACTATCGCCAGCACCTATAACTAACCACATGCTACACGACCAGCTCAACGAATTCGAGTGCGAACCACGTGAACTCCAACCAAGTCGAAACCCTCCAACCAACAACGATGATTAGTCCCCGCCAACGCCACGGCGGAAGCAAACACCAATCTCGAAGGCCTTACTTTCGCAAGCAGTTACGTCATATACTCCATTTTTTTTTGCAATACAGATGTCGTTTTTCGCGGAAATCGAAATTACCTGTCGCTTGCGCATCTCACGTGGCCAATCTTAATGTCGACATGATCGATTTTTTCCGTGGTCGCTCGGACGTCTAGGAGCGCACTTCGCGACGTATCATACAAGAACGGTACCATAGTTGCGACGTAACAGCGTGGTTCTGAAAACGTTCGACCCCGTGGGAGCTACGCCGGCACCGTCCAAAAGCGACGAAACAGCCGGGAAAACGCAATAGTGAGAAAATTAACAGTGGATTTCTACTGTGTAGCCGCATACGTCTGAGCGCTCTCGTGGTCATCTCTTTAACCCTTTCAGTCCCAGTGATTCCAATTGGAATCATAAATTATGTAGGTCAGTCAGCAAGCATCTGGTAAAGATAAAGCGTTGTTCTTCCTCAAGAGCCCGTATTTAGCATCTGCCCTACATGTGGTGTCAGCTATGGTACACACAATACGAGGACGTCTGAACGAAGAAATTACAGAAGCGGTCGTGCTGTTCGCGCATTTCGCTGAGGCAGCGTCTTCACCGTGCAGAGATAGGGCATTTATTTTAGTTCTGCCCCAGAAATTTGAATTTTGGCTATTGGACATTATGCTATCCTATCTAGATAACATTTTAAGTAATAAATGAACTAAAAATTATGGAATTATTATTAAATTATAATTATTTATTAAATTAATTGGCACATTAATTTCTCTTCACTGAAAAGTGTGAACAAAGAGTTTTTCAGTTTTTTTGGACTACCACGATCATGTGCATCTCCAAATGTGAAAACTAGTTGCTTACATTGAAAATAGTTAATTCGGGACTGAAAGGGTTAACTTGATGCATGCCGAAATTGCTGTAGGTTGGCATGAGTGTATGGCAAACGCGATTAACCGGTTATAACGTGAATAACATATCTTGCTTGTGACGTACTTCAAGAAACTGTTTGCCTCAGTTACTTTTGGCAGTTACTCGCATATCATAGCCCACCGTACCTCATTCACTGTCTAATCTGCCCATGAACGTGAATAATAGTATTGATACCTTAACGCAATATCGTGAAGGAGCCCGTCCGTGTCACTGAAAATACTGCGCCAGCGTCGGTGAGAGAAAAATCGCTAGGAACACAAATAATAATAATGAAGGTTAGAGCAGGAATCTAACCGGAGGTATTCTTCACAGAGCCACATGAGTTCTTGAAATTGCTTTGGAAGAAGGACCTGAAAGGCGGCATACCGGGCTCAACGTCGTATGTAATGGTTGCAGCGTTGGCTATTCGTTACTATAGAGATGTAATAAATATTACATATGCGCTCCTGTGACTCAGCAAACTACACAATCAAAAGTTACGCTACTCCGAGAAAATAAGCCAACGACAGCAACTTATGCACATCCCCGCAGCGTATCGTGCACTCGGTTTAACCTCTTCAGTCCGTGGGTACCCAAATGGGTACTTGCAAAATGCGTGCTGTGCTCCTATATTTGAAGACCGCTTGACGAAAAAGGATGTTTCGGCGAACGGAATCATCAGCAGACAAAATGCCCACGACATGTCGACGTAGGCCCAAGTACACTCTAGCTGTAAAAAGAAGTATGGCGGCGTAACGCAAGGAAAGCGCGCGCAGTCAACCAGGTGAGAATAAATTTTTCTTAATTAACGAATTCTACATATATATTGCTAAGCATTGAGTATGAACGATCACGATATACTAGAGAAGTCGCATGAAAATTTCGGACTTGTTGCTTCGAGTTCCCTCTGAGATGGCGCAACTTGCTTACAAATGTACCCAATTGGGTACTTAAGGTCATTGCGTTGAAAATAATTTTCAGTTTTATTTTCTGTGGAAGGCAGATTTCCAAGTTACTGGGAAATACAACAATCACTCTTTCAGAGTGATATTTGCTTGTCTCATGTCGGCGGCATTGTGGACGAGCTGCACAGCAGCAGTGAAATGGTCAGATAGCAGCAGTGATGATGATGATGATGATGATGATGATGATAAGGATGATGAAGGAGATAATGATACATTATTGAGCCTATATGCGCAACTTTGTGGCTCGGTTTTGAAACAGGCAGAGTAGGCCCAATTGGAAAGGGGCAGAATGGAAAGGGGTGCGTGTAGGTCAAAGAAGGAGAAAAAAAGTAGACGTATCGCAACCCCATTGCATCAAAGCATACAGCAAGAATATGGTTGGTGTGGATCTTGCGGACACGTACGTGCCCTAATTCAGGACAAATATCCATACAAAGAACTGGATCATTAGGTTACTTGCCCCCTTTCTGGACATAGTGGCGATACATTCAAGGATCGAATGCAGGAATGACTACAAGCTCATGGATGTTACAGCAAAAGAGATTCTCGACCAATTCAACTTTAAAAACACAGGGGCCACAACGCCAATTCGCTCACTCGTCAAGGAAATGCAAGAATTATAAAATGCATCCGAGCTGAATGTTCCAATTGGCCAGTCTCCGGCAGTCCCAAAACGCAGCAAGATGATTTCAATACCACCTAATGAGGTCTGATTTGACATACAGGCACATTTATTTGGGCATGAGCCCCAAAGTTTTAGATAATATGCCGCAATGAAGATAACAACGCAAAAACCCTCGTTAAAATCATTAAATTTGAGCTGTTTCTTTGGCTTCTAAACAAAAATGGCTTTCTTGATTTTTACTCAGCTCAGGCCTGATGTACATCCATTTTCTCCCCTGAAACTGCAGTTTTCATTTTTTTTCTTCTGATGTTTCGTGACCCCAAATGGCTCAAAATAGTTTATATGGGTTGACCTTGCCTACTTCTTCCACAGGTCTGAAGAGGTTAATAAAACTGACAGCTCTTTTCTAACGTGAGTGCCGCGCTACGTCAAACTATAAGCTGTCATTTATCAGTGTAATTTACGTGCCTGTTAATATGCGCACAGAAACTCAAAATACGCATGGACATCGATCCAACATCGTAACATTGGGCTCAAAGAAAAAAAGAAAGAAGCATACAGGCTACTTCCTTACTACTTCGCATGAAATCAAGAACCACGACGCGTGGAATCTGTTGGATCTTTTTAAGACCAGAGGTCTCAAAGCGTTTTGTTGCGCCGCCTAGTGCGGACAGGAATTACCATCATGATGAACCGGCACGCGCTCGCTTCGTCCTCTTCCACGTATGCTTCACTCTCACAACACGTGCGCCGGTGTGTCTGGCGTGGAATGCAATAGCTGTGATGGGCGAGTCTGTTACTTGACGTAAAGTCACGTCACATGGCGTAAAAACTAGTCACGGGACTAAAAAGAGGTAACATCACGTAACAACTAGTCGCGCGAATTAAATAACGTAACATCGCGTAACAACTATTGACGTGATTCAAAATCACGTAACATCACGTGACAACCCTCACGTGTCTGAAAACCACGTAGCATGACGTAACTAGTCACGTGACTAAACTCCAGTAATATCACGTACCAACTACTCACGTGACGTGATCCCGTAGAGTGATCAGGTAATACACGCTACATAAAGTCCCGTGAGTGAAATTCACGTAACATCACGTAACATTTATTCACGTTACCAAAAATCACCTAACTCCACGGTTACAAATAGTCACGCGACTAAATCAATGTAACATTACGCAACAACTAGTCAGGTGAAAAATCACGTAGCACTCCGCAACATTTAGCCAAGCGACTAAAATCAGGCAACATCACGTAATACCTTATCACGTGACATGTTGTCTGTAAAAACCACGTAACAACTAGTAATGGGACATGTTTCCAACAAAACGTCATGTCACGTGACTGAAATCACGTAACATGACGTAACACCTAGGCACGTGACTAAAATTGCGTCACATCAGGTAACTATTAGGCACGTCAATAAAATCAAGCAACATCCCGTAACAACTAACGTGACTAAAATGACGTAACATCACGTAACTGGTCACGTGAAATGTTCCCGCCACGTGGCACATGCGTAGTGTGGGGAACCAACCGAAAACGGAGAACAGCCTAGTCTAGCCATAATTAGTGCTGCTGGCAAAAGCTTGGTCTGTAGCGAAATCTTTGGCAATGCTAGCAAAACATGGCGAGGTGGAACACTTGCTGCCTTTGTTGATTCCAGCCTTGCGCCTCCAGTGCAACTTGCCCGCATTTTTTTTTGCTTCTTAGTGCCACATATAACCTGAAAGCATACACCTTATAAACAGCGATATATATATATATATATATATATATATATATATATATATATATATATATATATATATATATATAAAAAAACGCATCGTTCAGCTCGAAATATGCACCCTGTGCCATTGCTTGTTCTTATGTCTCTCTTCGCCCGGCGGTATTCTTAAAAAAAAAAAACGAAATATTCGCATTCTGAAATAACCCGGCACGTGCCTTTGGATACGCTGATTTTGTAAGTGACTCGGAGATTCCGGCATTTTGGCAAAATTATATCTTCGGAGACGTAGATGTATTCTGCGCATCAGATAATGCATTCTCAATTCGTGCAGATATTTCTCAATATCGATGAAGGAATGTATATATTCAGCACGTGGCTCGCACCGGCCGAACTTGCACTATATTCGGACGCCAGCATGACGTAAGAAATTGCTCTATCAGCTCCATATAAATCTCGTCACTTGCTCCTCCTCTCTTCTACGTTATTATCTTCGAGTTTCACATTGCGCACTAAATCTATCGTCGTGAATAAAAGGACTGATGGTTTCGTCCTAGACCAAAATCCGGTCTAATAAAGACTGCTATTCCGGCGCATAACGTTAAAGTAACGTATCGATTTCGATCGGGTCGTCGCTCGCTGGAGGCGTTGTTTCGCAATAAGTGCGGGGAAAGTGGCTCGATTACAGTGTCTTCCCGAGGTTCAGTGCCCCTATGGGAAACCGCGCTGAAACAGTTTAGCAAACGCGACTGCAGATTTGGGGGCACTTACACTCGGCAGTGATGACCGGGTATCGGCGAATCCAGGGCTTCGGTACAGAGTCTTCTCGATTGCGGGGCATTGAGTGCATGACGAGGTTGCTTGTTACGTAATCCGACCGAGGAATGCAGCATTATAAGACCCGCCTCCCCCCCTCTCCTTTGTTTTTGTTCTAGCGCGACGTGCGTTCTGATTTAGACTAACCGGATCGGCCGATAAAAATAAGTCACAGATCCTTGAGCATTACGCCAAAGAAAAAGGTGTTGTGCAAGTATGCCTGCAGAAAGACACAAAAAATTCGAATGGATGCAGAACTGCATACTATAGAATTAAGAAGGCGAATGTCAACGTACAATTTTCCTCTCTCCTAGCTAGAACGAAGGCATTTAAAAACGGTTATGTATTCCGAAATGAATTTCTGCTTCAGAGATTCCCGGTAAATTTGTGCACCTTGAAGCACTCGGGAAACTAAGTGTTCTTTAAGCCCATTATGCAATTATCAATGTTACTCTTATGGGCACTTTTTGTCGCAAAATTTCAACAGCAGCGGTCTTGATCATGGTCGAAATCGCCTTGAAACAGAACGTGCGCAATGAGAAAAATAGACCGGTGAGATGTTTACAAAAATGGCCTTTTATGCCTTGAGGAGACATTATACCCTTGTCTTATTACAAGTGAAGCACGTTAGCACGAAACCTGAGAGAAAAAGGAAAATTTAGCAATCCGTCTCGCACTTGTTTTCTGTCCTCCTCCATAAACTTTGTATTGTTAGAAATAAAACCATCATTATTATTATTATTATTATTATTATTATTATTATTATCATTAAATGCGAAGGGCATTTCTTTGCGTACTGCAAGCACTTTGAGTGTTTCTATCTACGTATCTATATATCTAGCTATCTATCTATCTAGCCGCCTAAGTCTGGATGCTCTCGTGATCGCCTCTTTAACTTGAGATCGATCCAAAATTAGTATGGGAAGGTAAGAGGACTTGACGAATATGTCTGGGCTGGTCGTGACTTGAATAACCATGGAAAATATCGTCGCGTACGTCGTCGAACTCATTTCTCCAGACATGTGCGGCTCATACCCGTATACCACAGGCCGCGGTATGCGGGTATGCGCCACAGATGTTTGACCAATTTATATCAACCCAGAAACAGCGAGCACAGACATTGGTAATTTAAATGCGAGAGCGTTAAGAAAAACTGATATTGGTGGCATTGACAGCGGTAATTTAAATGCGAGAGCGTTCAGAACAACTGACGTCGGTGGCGTTGGACCTGATGAATGCAAAGAACAGAAATCAGAGTCACAGCAGGAATCGAACCCAAGCATTCTGCGTGGCAATCAAGTATTTTACCACAGAGCCACGTCAGGTCTCGAAACTGCTTTGGGAAAAGACCCTATGCAGGCGCAGTGTTGGTGAAACGTCAATTGTGGTTGCAGTGCTGGCTATCTAATTTTAATAACATCACATACGTACTAATATGATGAGGCAGTCATGTCGGGTTAACGTCCACTTGTATACTTAAGCGCCATTCCACTGTAGTTGGCTTACATAGCGCTATCCGGGGCTACCATCCTCGCAAGCACAAGCACTACATATCAGCTTATGGCTTCCGGTGTTGATAATACCCATGTTTCTGTTAGCATTGTTACACAACTGTTAGCAACTGGTTGTATGAAACATATGCGAATGTTTAACATATGTTTGTGCGTGCAACATTTGTGCATATCTTTAACGTCATTTCTTAACGTTTCGCTCAATAAAAAAATTACAATCTAGTCACGTTATATACCTCCGCATCATGCTTCGCATAACATCGACTCCCACGGTACTTGGGATCTGCCTAATTTTATTATTTTAAAAGTAGGGATTACAAGACAGCGAAGGAAAGTGCAGTTCTATATCCACGTTAACGAACGAGAGACAAAAAGAAGACAGCAGAAGACGAGAATGTTATCCCAGTAAACTTTTTTAATCTCATCTGCCAACGTAACGTTATCCCCTCCCCCCTCCTCGAGCACTTGCCTTTTCTCGGAATCTAGTCTGTTGCTCCTAATGACCAGTGGTCATCTCGCCTTTTCGTATGTGCCCTTGTCATGCCAATTTCTTGATTTGAACCACGTCCCTTCACGCACGTTTGATTTCTGACCCACTATGCGCCTTTCTTGTCCCTTAAGGTTACACCTATAATCTCTCCAGCTGTCGCGCCGTATGTGAAGTTCCATTTCTTCCGGACGTATCGCGTCATTACAGTAACTTCTATAATTGAAGAACGAGATTCCTGCGGCTAGAGACAGCGATAATAGATGAATAAGTCAGCACTGCGAGTGTGGTTAAATCTGTAGACATTATATGCTTGCGAAATGACCAATATTACATCTGAGGACAGTAACAACGCTGCACGTGCTCTATAAACCGAACAAAACCATATAGGCGTGTTGTCTACCTTTGTTCATCTAGAACGGGTGTTTCGGTGAAAATGAGAAACGCAATAAGTACCAATGTTACAGTGCCCAGAAAGTTTCAGTATATTATCTTTCGAAGTGTCTGTACATCGAAGTAACAGCAGCATGACAAATATTGTTCTATTGCGTCTTGTATTACGTCGTTGTATTGCTATATTCCGACTGCGAGATTTCAATACTCCTATCACTAAAATGGCCAACAACCAAAGTTAACAAGAACAACCTTAAAGTTAGCATGCACTTTAATGCACGGCATAATGATAAGAGTAAGCTAATCATAGGCTGTTGTGATACTATGAAAGCCACAACAGTCAAGTTTAATACCCCTACCCTCACGACATCGACAGCAGCAGAGCTCGCAGCGCTTCTTGTCCCAGTAGATTTCAATAATAGCGAACGGGCGCAAAAATGGACAATCTTCGGTGACTCAAAGGCAGCACTGCAATCCCTTCTGTCACCTTCACACCGCGGCCCACATGAGCAACTGGTATTGGAGATTGCAGAAGCGACGCGCCATTTAATTGAGAAAGGCCATGAGATAACTTTTCAGTGGTTTCCAAGTCACTGTTTGATTATCGGCAATGAAGTCTACTTAAGAATTGGTCTATAGAACACTGGTTCGCGCAAAAATGGAATATGCATAATTTATGTGGAACCCGCACCAGTCTTACCTGATCAAGGAACTCTAGGCAGTCCAAAATAAAGCAGCCCGTTTCATTGCGAAAGATTAGTCCATAACATCTAGTATAACTAATCCAAAAAATCACTTCCCCTACCCTCTCTCGAAAATAGAAGACTGACAACCACATCTATCTCCTATCCACAAACTTTATCACTCAGGATCATCGTTCAGCGCATGCCGTATCAGGGCCGCACACCGTATCTTCCCGCGCCTTGATCACCCATTTAAAGTGAAACCTGTTCTGGCACGTACAGTCGCGCGCGATATGAAGGTTATCGCGCGAGCATTGACCGGTACGCTCGCGCGATAACCTTCATATCGCGCGCGACTGTACAAACTTGTTAACCAAATCCCCCCTTCTTTCTCGCAATCTATCACTGGAACGAGCTCCCGTAGAGATCGTTTCTTGCTTAGGGTAAGGCGGTACAAAATGAGACACGGGGCAAAGCGCGACATTTTGGCTTTGCCGACATCTATAGCTAATACAGAAAGCACTTTTCTTTGTTTCTATATTTCAGCGAGAGGTGCTGGTAGTTGTTCCACCTTTTTATCTGTAAAAGTTGACGATTGCTCACAGCGTTCGCGTGGGAAAAAATTACGCGGCTGGTGTCAGTGTGTTCGTGACCCGACAAAAAGGGGACGAAATTCTTCTCGGCCAAATTTTCGGACCCGTGCATGAAGGCTACTCTGGCGTCAGTACAACAACGCAAGTATTTATATTCTTACTATATACCACTAGCTACATACCACCAAAATGTCAGTTCACTTGGTGCGCGGGGCCAAAGCGGAAATTTTTTTGAACTTGGGCATGCGAGGGGGGGCAAACGCGACAAAAAGGCATTGAATTGCCTTAGAGAGTGTCTCATTAAGTGAGCCATTTACTTGCACTCATTATATATTATATTTTATTGTTTATGAAGGTTCGGACGCACAAGAGAATATCATATAAAGCTTCCTGGGAGGAGAACGACGTGAAAAAGCACTGACTGCTGTTCAGGACACCCACTCCATTCGTGCTGCATCGAGATTTTTCCACGTTCCGAAGGATGCTCTCAAGAGGCGAACGCCAATTTGGAAAAATCTCCAAGTCAAGCCGTTCACAAACACGTCTCGTCATCGAGTTTTCCTTCAATACCCAATTTGTGCTAGAAAATTCGAACCTAGCACAGTTTTAAATTCATCGCCTCACGAAGCCCGGCTGACGAAGCTGAAAGCCACGAAACGCCCGTGCAGTTCTGCACCAAAGCGGCAAATGGAGGCGAAGCATATGCGTCAGATTATATCTAGCGTCCAATCGTTGAATAATCCAATAAAGTGCAAGCTTTCAACAAAATACGACAATAGCACAAAGAAAGACTGGTGGTGTGTGAGTTTTGGAGCAAAATAGCACCGGATTCTGTCTGGATTCAACGCGTGGAGTGCAAGGACTGGGGTCATGAAGGCTGCGTGAGGGCCCACGTAGTTTAATTTCAAGTGCTTCTACAGCAAATACTGAAGGGTTAATTTTTTTTTCACACTGTCTCGTTTTTCCCGCAGGTTAGGGCAAAATGAGACACCTGGTGCATATTTTATTTCTTTTTAAAATAATCTTTTTAACAGTGACAACATGGCCATATTTATGTAGCACATACCTTGTACCCAAAGGAAAGTTTCTGCATTGCCGTTTAAGAGTAAAGAGCGAAATAAAAAGAAATATTCACTATTTTCAAATGTTTGTCTCATTTTGCCCCACCTTACCCTAAATCATGAAGATTTCTTAGTTAACTTAGAGGTTTTTCCACTTAAAAGAATAATGATGTTCTTTCGCATCATTTTCCGTGTTCGTTGTACACTTTAAAGCTTTTGTAAGTTAACAATAAGTTGTTATACGTTTTTATTTTTTGTATTATTTTTTAATTGTGTTTTGATTTCATTGACCTTCGCGGCATTAGTTAGAAAGCGACTGCACTGCCATGTAAATTTATATGCTTATATAAATGGATGTATGTATATGCGTGTGTAGCCTATGTATGTATATATAGTTGTTTGATTTGTATTGTTTCTAGTTTTGTCTAAATGTGTGTTGCGTTGCTGAGCTACCAGTTTGAGTGTATGCATTACTTTGCTTCTGTTATTGTGTTCTAGTTATACCTTTTTAAATATGTGCGCTAGAACTGTAACCGATTCATTGCTTTGTAACTCCCCTGATTAGGCTAATGCCTGCTCAGGCCTTTAGAGTACTTGAATGAAAAAATGAACGAGCCGGTCAAGCTGCCCGGTCAGCCCATACTGAAAAAAGGCAAATATTAATATCGCTCTCTAGGAGTGACGCTGCATGGAAGCTCCGCGTGCTTGCTCGCCAAAGCACCACGTCGCAATGCAACAAATCAAGCACGCGCGACTATATTCACTGAATCCAACTCTCAGCCGTCAAATTACTCCCAGGACTTCGCCGAGGTGACGCAACCCTTTTGTGTAGGTTATGGATTCGGTGTCGCATTTGCTCACGCGTACGCGTTCCGCATAGGGATGGCCGACACCGCAGCATGTGACCACTGCGGCAGTGCTGAAACAATGCAACATATTCTGCGTGAGTACCCACAGTACTGTTCACAGAGACAGTCGCTCTGTAACGCGCTTGATGAACAAGACGACCAAACTCTTTCAGAAGAACGAATTCTGCGCCATCGACCGGACCTAACGTCCCAGAAGAAGGCTGTTCAAGCGCTACTGCGCTTTTTGCGTGCAAGCGGTCTCGCAGAAGGACTTTGATTTGAACTTCCTGTTTGTGTGTGTGTGTGTGCGTGTGTGTGTGCGTGTGCGCGTGCGTGTTTGTTTTTCGTTGTTATTTTATCTCTCTCGCTCTCTGCCCTCTTTACAACTCCTATTTCCCCACCCCTGTGCAGGGTAGCAAACCGGTTACTTGTACCAGCTTCACCTCCCTGCGTTTTCCTCTTAATCTATTTCTCTCGCTCTCTCTCTCTAAACATATGCGCAAGTTATAGCCGACAGCCTGCACGAAAGAAACATACAACACCAAGTCGTGACAAGGCTATGTAGGGTAAGGCGGGGCAAAATGAGACACGGGGCGAAACGCGACATTTTGGCTTTGCCGACCTGTATAGCTAATACAGAAAGCACTTTTCTTTGTTTCTATATTTTAGTGGGAGGGGCTGGTAGTTGTTCACCTTTTGATGCGTGAAAGTTGATGATTGCTCACAGCGTTCGCGTGGAAAAAATTACGCGGCTGGTGTCAGTGTGTTCGAGACCCGTCAAAAAGGGGCGAAATTCTTCTCGGCCAAATTTTCGGATCCGTGCATGAAGGTACTCTGGCGTCAGTACATCAACGTAAGTATTTATATTGTTACTATATACTACTAGCTACATACCACCAAAATTTCAGTTCAATTGGTGGGCGGGGCCAAAGCGGAAATTTTTTTGAATTTGGGCATGTGAGGGGGGGCAAAACGCGACAGAAAGGCATTGATTGCCTTAGAGAGTGTCTCATTAAGTGAACCATTTACTTACACTCATTATATATTATATTTTATTGTTTAGGAAGGTTCGGACGCACAAGAGAATATCATATAAAGCTTCCTGGGAGAAAAACGACGTGAAAAAGCACTGACTGCTGTTCAGGACACCCAATCCGTTCGTGCTGCATCGAGATTTTTCCGCGTTCCCAAGGATGCTCTCAAGAGACGAACACAAATTTTGAAGAATCTCCAAGTCAAGCCGTTTACAAATACGTCTCGCCATCGAGTTTTCCTTCAATACCCAAATTTCTGCTAGAAAATTCGAATCTAGCACAGTTTTAAATTCATCGCCTCACGAAGCCCGGCTGACCAAGCTGAAAGCCACTAAACGCCCGTGCAGTTCTGCACCAAAACGGCAAAGGAGGCGAAGAAGATGCGTCAGATTATATCTAGCGTCCAATTGTTGAATAATCCAATGAAGTGCAAGCTTTCAACAAAATACAACAATAGCACAAAGAAAGACTGGTGGTGTTTGATCTGCAAGTTTTGGAGCAAAACAGCACCGGGTTTTGTCTGGATTCAATGCGTGGAGTGCAAGGACTGGGGTCATGAATGCTGCGTGAGGGCCCACGGAGTTAATTTCAAGTGCTTCTACCGCAAAAACTGAAGGGATAAATTTTTTTTTCACACTGTCTCGTTTTTACCCCGCAGGTTGGGGCAAAATGAGACATCTGGTGCATTTTTTTATTTCTTTTTAAAATAAACTTTTTAACAGTGCCAACATGGTCATATTTATGTAGCACATACCTTGTACCCAAAGGAAAGTTTCTGCATTGTCGTTTAAGGGTAAAGAGTGAAATAAAAATAAATATTCACTATTTTCACATTTTTGTCTCATTTTGCCCCACCTTACCCTATACTGTTGCTAATGGCTGAATGGAGCATCTGACTGGAAAGGAAGAAAACAGAAAGGGAGAAGGCGGAAAGGAAGGAGAAAGCAGGAAATTTCTGATTGGCTAACCGACTGTGAGAGATCAGGGAAGGGAAATAGTAAGATGAGAAAGATAGAGGAGGGAGGAAAGAAAGAGAGAGGCAGTGAATTCACTGCAGTGGACGGTACTGCACCAAGAGTCACTGGTGTTCGCACAAGTCTGCCGTCCTAAAAAAGCACAAGAGTGATTTCACTGCCTTGTTGGGCCGTGGAGAGATGTGGACGGGGCTGTAGTATGATCTACACGGAAATTGGCCGATCATCCAGTCACCGCAGTGCATCGGAAAGTACTTGGCTCTCGAGGTAAAATGAGGATAGTGGCACATCCTCATTGCAGTGAAGGAGTTGCAGTGAAGGGTTCAGCTGATGCAGTCTGGTATGCCTGATGTTTGGCGCATTCCACTCTCAGTGCGTGACTGCGGGCCAGTGGTCGAATCTGCCTCGCAGCGTCTGTCCTAGATAGCAGTATTGGAACGATGTTTGCTTCCTGATGTAGCCTAATGCGCGAGCTGCGTTATCTGAGGAATAATTTCCGCTAATACTACAATAGCCAGATAATCAGTGAAACTCACTGGCAACGACATTGAGCCTTTGATTAAGTACAGCATTATGACAATTACTCTGGTGAATTACGGGCAAGTGTTTTCCCGCCTACATCGCATCTCACCGTCCTTATTACTTATCCTTACTGAAACAGACAAGTTTAATGGATAATTATTAGTACGCTGTACCACTGTTAATTAACTCGATATGAGAGACTACAATTTTCTTTAACAAATGTTTGCCGATTTAAGTATTTATACATACAATACTTCGAAGCTGTGCATGTTTTATGTCCTGTGGAAGCAAATGCACTCTCATTGCCGCCTATCGGTCATACATGAACGAAGCAGCGTCTTTCGGGCTGCCAAATTGACTACACACACACACAAACACACACACACACACACACACACACACACACACACACACACACACACACACACACACACACACACACACACACACACACACACACGCGCGCGCGCGCGCGCGCACGCACACACACACACACACACACACACACACACACGCACGCGCGCACACGCACACGCACACACACACAGAAGAACAACACGTTGACACTTGTCACTGTGAATGGTGCACAACTTCGTGAGCTTAATCAAACAGGACGGGAAGAAATGACTCCTCCTATGGCGCATCTAGGATAAATTTAGCCTGGAGCAATAGTTTAATAATGAAGTATGTCGGTGGCGCATTACACGTTTCGTCGGCGTTGTGCAGGATTCGGAAGGGAAGTCGTTCGCTGTAGTATAACTAAAAAAAAAAGGCCAGCAGTATAACAAAGATTCTTTATTTGGGCTATTTTAAAGGAAGACAGCTTCGAAAATAACTGCACAAAGAAAGAGCGGACCACATATATATTTCCCAAATTTTGCGAGTTGTCCTGGTTTTCACCAGCTGCCACAATTCGTGTATTAATGTATTTGCCGCAGTGAGAAAGGTTATTAAATGCATTTACTGAATGCCTCAGGTGTAGGGCTATTATCTGGCCCACTTTTAGATCATAATTCAACGACGAACTAAAGTTATTGACATTTGAATTGTGATTGTGTAGTGCGAATATACTTCCCTACGGGCCTTCCACGATGACAATCCGCGGGGTGCGATTTTTTAAATGCGAATGCATTTCATAGTCGGGCTATGTCAGGCATCCGGCGTTGTCCGGCGTTGTCCGGCGTTGTCCAGCGTTGTCCAGCGTTGTCCGCGGAGGAGGAGGAGGAGGATAGGTTGAGGGGGTAAGCGCCGGCAGGTGTTAGATGTGAAGCATCCTATGGCGAAGCTTAATCCGGTGGTGGTGGTGGGCGGCGTGACCACCCATACTGCGCATGCGCAAGCCCTTTAAAAATATAAATAAAAAACCTCCTCTCTCCCTCTCTCTCCTCTAGGCATCCCTCCCCGCGGCAACCACACCCTCACTGCGCATGCGCCTCCCCTCCTGTCTCCCCTCCTACGCTCCCCCCTCTCTCTCCTCTAGGCATCCCTCCCCACGCTCCCACTGCCCATGCGCGTCCCCCCTCTCACCTCTAATACGCTCCCCCCTCCCTCCTCTAGGCATCCCTGCCCACTGCGTCCACACCCCCACTGCGCATGCGCGTCCCCCCCCTCTCTCTCCCCTCCTACGCTACCCCCTCTCTCGCCTCGCGACACCGACGCAGGCAGCGTCTGCTAGCGAGTTTCTTGGTTGAAAAAACCGACTGCTCGCGCTGCACAACCGTTCACTGTCCATCCCGTATATATGGCAATGGATCTTGACCTCCAAGGTGGTGCCGGTGGGAGATTTCTCCTGTGCGTTGTTGAACAATAAAAATTCGCAGCGTGCGCGTTAACTAAAAGCCGACTGCGGGTCTCTGTGTCCAGTCGGAGTCTTCTGTCTCTCATTGCCCATTAGCAGCGATTGGCATGTTCCAGTAGGAAACACCGCTCCATCGCTGCGTGCTTTACGCATCTCCAGTTTTAAATGCGAATGCATTTCAAGTGCGTGAGGGCGCTCGCATCGCGGGAGCTCGGCGGAGCTATATATGAAAAAAAAAAAATTAAAAAAAAATAAAAGAAGAAAAAAAAAGAGAAAAAAGAACAAAAAAGAATAAAAAAAAATAAATAAAAAAAGAAGAAACAACAGAACAAAAGCAAAAAAAAAAAACAGGCGCTGCGCCGTGCTCCCGACCGGGCTGCAGAAATTAGGCGCCTTTTCCTTCTTCGAACCACAACCACCATATATAAATGGAGTGAAGCGCGCGCGAAATGCATTCGCATTTCCTCACGATTCCCCTTCGGGGAGGTGGGGGCATTTTTCTTTCTCTAAAAGAAAACGCGCTCTACAGTTGAAGAAGCACTGGATTTATAGTTGTCTTTAGCTGATGATGTAAACAACTTTTGTGACAGCTAAGAAGATGATGATGAGGATGAACCGTTGCACATAATCGCTAGCTGGAATGGTGATGAAACACACAACGACCATACGACTGCAATGCAAAGCGTCAGCTCGTTGGACAACTTTCCAACGGCTACAGTTGAAAATAAAAGGCAGCAACGCACGCGCCCTGATGGCCTTGCAAGGTGACCGAAAACATTTAGGTGAACCAGACCATGTGCCGCTTTCTGGTGTACTGCATTTCCCAAGCGACCATGAACTTTGAAACATTACTAGTGTCGTTTAAGTGAACAAAATGATAACAGGTCGAAGATTGTTTGCTTCACGTGCACTGTTCACGTTCGTGCCTAGTAGGCTTTGAAAATATCCCCAGCAGGTATGGTTCTGCCAAAAGTCAATACCACCCTAATAATTTTAATTTAGGGTTGTATAACGAAACTTTTGACATTGCATTATGTTCTTTGGGAAATAAGTAGCGTTTTCAAATGATCTTGCACAAGTATTTACAATAGATACTTCATGGGCGTTTAAGGGTTCAAAAAGAGGAGAATTAGCACTGCAGTACGAGTAACCGAACCGTCAATGAGGCTTTCTCCGTCCCATCAGCAAGAAAATGCTCTGATGGGCCATGCCAAGCTCAAAATAAAGGATCGCGTAAGCATATTCAATTACAGCTGTTTATTGAACGAAAGTGCATCTGCGCAAAGAGGTGGGAAAAACCCACCAGGAGTGTCTCTATAGTTTCTGCCGCAATATTAACATCAATGCATTGACAACTTCAATGCAGACTTTGATGTCGTCGTGACAGTGTCATGTATTTATACAGTGGCTCATCGAATGACAGCCGCCAAGGGCTCTATAAAGCAGTACTGCAAATATGGAAGAACGTAAAGCAGGAAGTAAAGCATTCTCTCCATTAAACCACCTCCCCCCCACCCCTTTTTTCATTAGAGAGAAATCCTTTTGTTTCTGACTACAATATCCACGCGTGGAAAGCGATATTATTAAATAAAATTGGAGATTTATATAAAAATGGAAAATATTTTATAAACGCGCGAAATCCCATTCCCATCGCCGTTTCTCTACCACTTTTAACTTGCACTTTTTCATACGCATTGCTTTCAGTGGCTTTACCGCCACACACTTAGTCATGCCAAGGTCGCGGGTTCGATCCCGGCCGCGGCGGTCGCATTTCGATGGAGGCGAAATGGTAGAGGCCTGTGTACTGTGCGATGTCAGTTCACGTTCCAGAACACCAGATGGTCGAAATTTCCGGAGCCCTCCACTACGGCGTCTCTCATAATCATATCGTGGTTTTGGGACGTAAAACCCCACATATTATTATTATTTATTATTACTTAGTCATGCCCGGCATTATGGCTAGCGAATATAAGGTGTATTCGATTCTATAATAATCGCAGTGGGAATTAGCGTGAGTTTATGTAAGAAAAAAAAAAGATGTGTGTTGGACCCGAATATGAGGTACACGTCAACGAAGAATGCATCTTGATAAGCATAGAAAACTGCAATCAACACGTGCGTCGCCCTCACTGTTTCTTTGCAAAGACACTCATTATAAAAGTACCGGCCACCATTCTTTTACGCCAAGTTAACAACTGCCGTTCTCCAGAAAGTTTCTGATTCTGGTGTCTTTCTGTGGGGCCAGTTTGTTTTGCCGCTTGCGAAACTTTTCATTCGTATGGAAAGCCTCTTACCACCTTTCTAATGGAATTTGGGCGAAGCGATGGTGGAGATGGTAGGCGAATGCTCGAAAGTAATTGGATTCCACGGAACTTTCTCGCCGTCACTGGAAGCTACGTAGCCGAAAAGCAGTTTAAGCCTGGCTTTTTTCTTCAGAATTTCGATTCGTCGTTTGTCCCTTTCTCCGCCTGAGCTAAAAAGGTTATACCTGCAGAAGACATCTTGCCATGAACGCGTGTGTGTAAAGTCTTTCAAGCCCACCTCTCGTCACCCCCTCACTTATCGCATTGATGAAAACCATGTTCATGTTCTTTTATCGCCAGTCAATACATTTCAGACTTTACCATGGCAGCACGTCCATTATCATGGCTCGGAAACTAGTTTCTTGAATTGCTTTTATTGAACTTGGAAGTATAACGTCATATGAATTGCGCACCAGTGGCCTGTTTTTCTACGTTCAATGATTATTTATTTTTCGCTTTATTTTTTGCTCGGCTTTAAGTAAAAGTTCGCGCAGGAGATTGGGTTGTTTTAACAGGGAAGTGTTTTATGCCAGGATTCATAAAGATTTGAGTGACGTATTTCCGCCACGGAAATGACGTAGAAAAAACGTACATGCTCGCATGCCAAACACGAAAAGTACCATCAACGGCAGTCGAACCCACGACCTCATGGTCTGCGACAACAAATGCCGAGGACGCCATTCGCTGCACCACGATCACGCACTCTGTAGGCTTTACAAACCACTTTTGATATCTCATACTCGCCTCTCACGGTGCTCTTCGTCGGCGGGGTGGTCGCCCTCTGCAAGAGTTTAAGGGAAGTAGTCCATCATGACCGTCGCCTCCACGATTAGCTGTCGTAATGCATTCTGCGCATCCGCCTCATTCGGTACGTTTCCAATCAAGTGCAATGTTTTAACACCAAAGTGTTTTATGCCGGGGTCCAGCAAGATTTCAGTGACGTATTTCCGTCACGGAAATGACGTCGAAAAAATACACATGATCAGAAGACAAAGAAAAAAAGTTCCATCACCCGGAATCGAACCTACGACCTCTTGGTCCGCAAGAAGAGATGTCGGGCACACTATCCACTGCGCCACGGTCACATACTCCCTAGGCATTACAAACGCGCCGTTTATATCTACCACTGTCCTCTCACAGTGCTCTTGCTAAAGTGAAGTAATGCATCATAACTGTGAAAGCCGCGATTAATTTCTTCAGAGCGTCGTTTCTACGCGTCCGTCCCATTCGGCGAGTTTCGAATAGGAAAAGAGCAATTTTGTCGACGCATTAACACACTACCAGGTGGCGACCTTACCCCCAGCGTCAGCGTCGCTCATAGCATCCATCCATACCAAAGCTAGATCTGCGACGCGCGAGTGCGGCGTAACTCCGCGTTCTCAACTTACACTGGCCCCGCGAAAAATCGCAGCCGGCCAACGGGAAAGACACGACGCGCGTTGCGTTTCCCTCTGGTCGGGCAGTGGTGTTCAATAACTCTAACATGCCGCGAGTAGGTGACCTTAGTCCAAGTTCGGCGTCCACTCAGTGACGCTCTTCTGGCTGTCACACCGCTTTCTCTGATTCCGCTCTCATCGCACAGCTACCACAAGCATATATGACCACAAGGGTTAGTTTAATCATTGCTCATAGACGTTAGTCGTCGATATACAGATGTACCACCAAGTGTCAACGTGGATGCATCCACGTTAAACGGTGCTATAACTGCCAAACACCAATAGACATTGTGTAAGCTCTTTTATATCAATGTACAGTAAACATTCAACTACTTATGTAAGGACACGTTTCACTTTCGTGTGATACCCATTCCTATGACAGAGGGAATCAACCATGTTTTTTCAACGCCTTCACACACCACGAAGGTGGCGACCTTAGTCCAAGCACCGACCTCTCTCATAGGATCCATCCATGCCGAAGGTAGCTCTTCGACGGGCGCCTGCCTCGCCTGGATAGAGCACCGTGTTCCCCTCTTACACTCGCCCCGAGAAAAATCATGGAGGCGCTACAGGGGCGACATGACGCGCGTAGCGTTTTCCTCTTGTCCTAATAATAATAACATCTGTTTTAACTTCCCGCGATATGATTATGAGAGACGCCGTAGTGGAAGGCTCCGGAAAGTTCGACCATCTGGTGTTCCTTTAACGTGGATTGACATCGCACAGTACACGGGCCCCTACCATTTCGCCTCCATCTAAATGTGACCGCCGCGCCCGGGATCGAAGCCACGACCTGCGGGTCAGCAGGCCGTGGTGTTCGCTCTTCAACATTTGGCGGCAAGGTATCTAAAGGTGGACTACACTACAAAAATCACTACACTTGGAAGTACTATACCAACTAAACTAGAAATGTTATCGTAAGCTGTGTGATGACATTACTTCAGTTTTGCCACACATTGTGCGATGAGTGAGAGAATCGGTGAAAACATTTTATTAAACAATGATAGCTACCACAAGGTCATTCGATTGGGATATTTATTGGTTGGCTAGGCAGGGCTTCAAATGCGCAATATCTATTTCGGTCTCTTTAACTAAAATTGCTCATGAAAGCGAGACATCGTGCGTATGAAAGCAAGAAAGTGTGGCACAAGCTCATTTTTATTAACAAACGACTTTGTCAAAGCATAAATGTACAAACGGCTTCTTTATCGAAAGCCTCTGTTCAATTTCTTCATTCGCAATGTAACAAGATTGATAGAGCAACACGAAATGCAATACATTCATTGATGTATGATTCTGGCCCGCCAGACTACAGGATATGTTTGAGCCAAAGAGGTAAAAAAATTAATCTTTCACTTTGTCATTATGGTGTAGTCATTATGAGCCACCTTTGTTATTAAAACAATACATATTAGGTAGATGAAAGTGCTGCTATTACAGCACAACGACCCAAACTTTTTTACCACGACCGAAATGCTCAATAATAACTGGTGCATCTCTCATAACCAAGCAGGAAAAACCGGCAGGTCCCACGCATTGTGGGAATCCATGTAATGCGAAGCAGCTTGCAAGGAGAACATCATGCTGTACATAAAATTGAAGGACACTTTGTGTCTTGCAAAGTGTGTTCAGCGAAGACTTGAGGCCATTCGACTGACAATGCCATGTCTTTTTTTTACACTTTTAGTGGGATGGCACACAAACGAAATGTGTGCATGTTCTCTTTTTTTCTTTTACCACGAATTGCAGCGACACGCGAGACTAATCTGCCTCCGTTTCGCATGCGTTCGTCTTCTCGCGCTTTGCGCATCCTGCAGACGCCAACCGCGTCCCAGCGCTTCAACTGACGGACACTTTGTAAATTCCCACGCGTGTTCCGCGAACGCCTGTGCCCATTGAGACGGGGTCGGTCAGAATGGAGCGCGATGCGCGCGTTCCCTCCTTGCATGATTGGACACGCTGGGCAGAGCGACGCTACGACAACAAAGCGCGAGCGCTGTAGAGTCCGACGCGACCAGCGTCCGTTTGCGCGCCCCGGCGGCCACCTGGTGCCAGGGCACGGCCGGAGGGACGGACGGACGGACGGACAGATGGAAGTGAGCATGAGTCATTAAAGGCTTTCGCCTCAATATGCATGTCATGATTTACATGTTAGGACCTGTCATTTATGTTCGGCATACAGTCACGTTGCGCAATACCAAATTTGGTGTACATCAAGCTAGCGAACAGGACGCAAGCGCAGCATGAGCGTCGCACGTAAATGGCATTGCAGATGACATGCATGCCAAAATTTTCATGTTACCACATGCCACTTTTCTTCGTTGTCACTCAATACCAAATTTGGTGTATATCAAGCTGGCGAAACGGCCTGCAAGCGTGCCATGAGCGTGGCATGCAAGTCATGTTGCACATGACATGTCATGATTTCCGTATTACCACTTGGCATTTACGTTCGTCATACAGTCACGTCACAGAATGCCAAATTTCGCGTATATCAAGCTAGCGAAACGGCCGGGAACGTGACATGAGCGTAGCATGCAAGTCATGTTGCACATGACGTGTCATGATTTCCATATTAACACATGTCATTTAGGTTCGTCATACAGTAACGTCACGCAATACCCAATTTGGTGTTTATGAAGCTAGCGAAACGGCCATCAGGGCACCATGAGCGTGGCATGTAAATCATGTTGTACATGGCATGAACGTCATGATTTTTATATTACCACCTGTCATTTATGTTGGTCATGCAGAAATGCCTCATCGTGCCAATTTTTCAATATTTCAAGTTAAGAAAACGGCCTCAGGAGCAGTGTGGCCATGGCGTTAAATCATATTTTTCATGACAAGTTAGTCATGTTTTTTATGATATGACCAGTCATTAATGTTCGTCATACAGTCATGTTATGCTATACCAATTTTGGTATAAATCACATTAACGATACGGCCAGGAGAGCACAAAGTCGTAGGCGGCTAGATAGATAGATAGATAGATAGATAGATAGATAGATAGATAGATAGATAGATAGATAGATAGATAGATAGATAGATAGATAGATAGATGCGCTCAAAGTCGCCGAAGTTCCCTAAGAAATGCTTCGCATTTAAAAACAATTTGGGCGAGAATCTTATGAAAGAGGTTTGGTTCGTTTGCGCTATACACATTTTTCGTGAGAAACTACCTGCCACGTGTTCGACGTGTGGCCACGGCCGCAACGCAATATAGCGCCTGCACTTCGAGCCACTGTCACGTGGGGAATGCCTTCCCGTGCTGCTTTCGGTAATGGAGAAGCGCGAGCAACCTTCAAGTCTCATAGAGACAGTAGTTATTTCTCCATGGCGCTAGCCAACCACGACACACAAAGCCGGAAGCCAAAGGTGGTAGAGCGTTAGCTGTCTTAAGTAGTTGCTTATTTATGGATTACCAGAACTTTACGGCGACAGATGCTGCTATGCATGGAGAAAAGAAAAAGAAAGGATGGAGCATTAGTTCACGCAGCCAGCCTTGGCAAGCCAACCTGTTTTGAAGCCAGCAGTGTCAGCCCAACACGTGACCTTTTGCGTCAAGATCACGCAAGCAATGAGATTCGGCGAGACTTCGGGGTATGGAGCCCGGTAGCCTTTAGTAGAAGCGTGCTTGTTCGGCGCAGACCAGCCGGCTCACGGAGGATGTTCAAAAACGGAACACCACCGAGAGTACTAAAACCTACCGCACGCTATCACGTTTTGATCACGTGTTGGGCCGACACGGTGGGGTTCAATCGTATGACGTAATGCTGCCTCCTTTCTTTTTCCTTCCTCCATGCTGCTATGCATGTGCCGGTTTTCATACGGAAAACGGGATGTGCCATTGCTTTGCTCTCACCTCCTCGTGTCTCACAAAACAGGTTTCTAAGTTCTTTTTTAGAGCATGATCAGCTTCCACCAACACTGACGCGAGTGTGAGATGTGAGAAATATGCGAGAAGGGTATATCTCATTCTAGCATTCACAGAGCGATCGTAACATATACGCCGGATATTTGGCGGTGCAAGGGAGGAACTGAGAATGGCAGGCGTAATACTACGGTAAGGTAGTAGAGGGGGTGCCGGAACAAACGAGGGTGGCCGATATTCTAGCAGGCATTCAGCAAGAGCGAGTGGCCTTGGTGGGCTTCATAAACAGAGCACTGAGATGAATGCTAAGGTACTGGAAACACATCCCAGGATAGCAGTGAGTTAGATGGAGTGACCGCATTGAGAAGGTCGCAGGCAAAGAAGTAGAGCATGATAAAGCAAATTGGAGATGATTGGGACAGAGCCTTGTCCTCGTGTTAAAAGACTGGGCGGGCAAAGACAGACGCAAGAGAGAAGTCGATATACTATAAACATCAGCGTTTGTTGTGTCTTGACTTCTCTTATGTGTTTCCGTTTGCACACCCAGTATTTTAACATGAATACGTACCAGGTAGCTCAGCTTTCTGTAATCGAAGGCATTGTACTGCAGTGAACATCAAACAGCGAAAAAAAAGAGACGATGAAGGAGCAAGGATGAAGACAGTGGGACGTTCAGCAGGCATATTGTGGTATTATAAAATGTAAGAGGGACCCAAGAAGAATGAACTAAAGGAGCAAGGGAAAGGGTCGTCAAGTGGCAAAAGCGCGGACAAGACAATTGGTTCTTACCGTACCTGTGCTGCATTTTATTACCACGTTTCAGCTTCTACAAGAGACTTTTGCACACGCCTGGGGTAACGGAAAGACGAAGTCTAGCGTCTTTCAATCTGCTAATCAACTCATCAATTCACGTAAAAATATGTGACTTGCATGACTGCATTAAAACCCAATTGAGACTTGTAATAGCTATTCCTCGCTTGATAAGTTTAGGATGTGTGCTCTGAAACGTTGGCAGGCTGTTCTTAGTCCTAAGCTGGAACTTCGAGTCTATATGGTCCTCAGTGATAGAAAGTTTAGGATCCAAAATCTGAATGGAACAGTCCTGAGGCAATGCCCGAATGATTTATCGTCCAACGTATTTTGTTAAATAGGTGTTAGATAATTCTGCAGCACAAACGTCAAGGCTAGTCACGGGTATATATGTAAAACGCACGATAGTCATCAACGCATATATCAATCTTAACAACCTAACTATTGCCAATTTCGTCACCAGTGTGGTTGTCAATGGATGAAAGAAATATCTCACACAGAACCACGGCCACAGAATAGTCGATTCAAGGGCAAATTTTCTGAACATAATAAGATCCGTTGAGACACCACGCAGTGTACTACAAATAAAATTGTAAGGTTTCTAAAAATTGCTCTGTATTCACTGCAGCATTGTTCTGGAAGTCAACTTTACCCGAACCCTCCATGGATTCGGGTGAATATCATTCCGCCGTAAGGAATGAAAAAATCCTGCACAATCACAAGAGAAAACACTTCTTGCCGATGACACCTTGCCTTGAACTAAATATTCTATTAGACCGTTCGAGCTGCGCACCAAGAATGGGTTCTGGGCGTTTAGCTTGCTGGGGGAATCGTTGCAGATTACTGCTGAGCTCGTATTCCTAGGTGCCCTTCAAGAAGACAGTCAGTCTAAGCGGGTACTCTGGCTTGTGCGTTTCGCCTTCCTTGCTATCCTTAACAGACTTGCTAACTACTTTTTGGAGGCGCTCCAAATGTATGTCTTTAGACTTTGGGACATTGATGTTCACTGTTTACTCAAATCGTCCGACTGCACCATTGTGCAGTGCAATTCAATGCAGTATCCGGTGCGTGTTTTTTGACTCTGCTATATGACTGAATCATGATAATTGGTTAGCTCACCGATGTTACTATATCTATAATGAGATTACGTTGGTAGACAGCGTGCATTAATCAGCGTCGTTCCCGTTTATAAACAGTTGGAAGTTGGCGCCCTTGTTTTATGGTTCGTCCCCATCCTTTTAATGTCATACGTTTTTTGTCCAGTAATGAATCTATTGCTCAGCAGCAACTCATGCTGTATTGTATTACTGCCACGCATGACGGCCCTTGTTCATTGATAAATCAGTGAAGTACCACTCGAATATTAGATATAGACAACGCAATTTTTCATCCTCACACTATTACAAACCAGCGATTTGTGACCATACTTGCAGTTACTTGGAAGCTGCCTAAGGTTAGAATTGTTATACACACAAGCTTGAACTGACTGCACGATGATCTGTGCGAGCCTGGAACTATGAATGGGACAGTAGCTTTTAAGAAATAAATTGCATAAACTGGTTAATGCGTCAATTTTCCTGCCCCCAGTATCATACATCATCACAATTTTTCTGATTTTTCCTTTGCAGAGCAGCAGGCCAGAGCGTACTGCTCGGATGACTTCGCCTGATTATTGGAAATTCTTTGTTTCTCTGGACGTGAAAAAGAATATTCATCGCGACGTGGAAAATCTACTATAATCAACAGCCATATTCTCGAGTGAAAGCTCTCGAGCACGTTCTATCAAAAATGCTAATTTAGTGGAAGTGACCACAGAGTACAGGATTTAGAGTAAAATAAAAGGCGCTCGGGAATTGAACGATAAAGGACATTGCGGATATTTGGTAGAAAAAAGAAAGGATATGTAAACTGTCCACACCTAAGTCAAAATTTGAAGCGGTAGTGAAGAGCTTCTGGCCTCGGCACACAAAAAAGCGCCGCTATCAAGACCGCGGTGTGGCCTTTAAAAATGCCGTCAATACCGCACGCGGCAAAGAGAAAGTAATCGACTTAAAGCAAAGAACCACATTGGAGCTCCCTCTTGGTTCGGAAGCTCACGACGTTAAGTGTCGGCAGCATAAAATATATAAAAACAACGTATTCCAGCCACCTTCACTCCCAACGCCGTCATTTGTAATTTTCATGGACTACTTTTCTCAATTCATCATCGTAATGCATCTGACATCTTCGCGATTCGAACTTTAAGGCATCCCGCCTGCCAAATTATTCACCAAGAAAAGGAACACTTTTAAGGGAGACACCCTTTTTCGTGATTACTCGTTTTTTGAGGTATCCTTCCTTCATCTACTATTAGGCCTTATCCAAAGCCGCTATTTGCCCCGTTTCAATTAAATTGACTTTCCATATCTTTAGGACATCCTGCAATATCGTATTAGTGGGTAGGCGAAGCTGGAAAAAAGCTGCGCAAGGCTTGAAACAGTGAAACCGGACGGTTCTGAATAATAATCTGGTTGATTCTGCAGGGGTTCTTTATAGACGTTAGCAAGGTGATACAAGTTGTTTCTTGTTTCTAGGTCGTCGCTATGCTTCAGCAAGGTGATGCTAGGTTTGTGAAATCCGAACACTTCGTTCTAAGATCAACCGGGTTTTAAGGACAATAGGCCTGAGGAGATCGAGCCGCGCGTCTCAACGCTGCTGTTTACTCCAGCGAAAAAAAGCAAGGTCCTCGTGCGACTCGCCGTTCCTCGTTTTTTTCTCTTCTTCGAGCGCGCGCTATGTTTACCGTTCTTCAAAAGGTTGTTTCTGCGTTGAATCTCAGTGCAGAGAGGTTCGTGTTAAACTAAAGAGAGTCACATACACGACACGGATATCTAAACACCAGGTATTGAACCTCAAGGTGAAACCAGGCGTTCACGCCTTTCATAGATATACGGACACGCCGTCGTTTCGGGGTCTTCTCGCAGCCGCCGTTTCCTTCCCCGTTTCCCTGTATTCTCTCGTTGTACGAAATCGGGCTCTTCGGCTCCCCACCGACGCTTCGGAGTCATTTGTTGGGTTGTTGCCTTGTTCCATTTTAGTGGAGCAGTGGTTAGCAGTGGGAGTTTCTGTTTCCCATGCCCTTTTATGACGACGAAATTTTTCTGATAGGCAGCACAGCTCACACCCATAGGCCGCACAAATTAGGGCTTGTTTAAACAGTTTCGCTGTTAAAAGTGGTATCCTTTTATTACGTATGTCCGGATTGTATTTCTGAAGGAAAGAAGCTTAAATTTAAGGGCTCGTTTACTTTGTTAGACACAAAGTAAACACAAAGACACAAATACATAAAGGGGCGCTCGTGCTCCTGTGGTCACCCTCTCGTCACGTGGGACTTTCGGAGAAGCGCCTTTCTAGATACACAGGGCCCTACCGCGTCATCCGCCAAGTTACACCAGTAACCTACGAGATTACCCTGGTGGATTCTTCTTTACCCCTCCCGCGCCGTCAAGTGACAGTGTGCTCGTCAGCAGACTCAAGGCTTACTCCACGGCATCTGACCCGTCATCTTGAAAGCTCCGGGTCGGTGCTTTTACCGCCGGGGGTAATGCTATGCGCAGCCATCAAAGGAAAAATACGTTGATGAAGACGACGACGATTTGGAGACTGTTGTGTGCCGCTGCCTTAGCGTGAAGTGCCCCGGTACTCTACCGCTCATAAACTTGCTTACAGTCTCTCCCGTCTGCGTCTCATCGCTTAACGATATTAATTTGAACTAACAGACAATGAGGCCAATGAAAGAAAAGGGGATATTATTTGAAGTAATTGTAATGTAATGTGAAGAAAGAAAAGTGGACGCAACGATAACATGCCACTGGCAGGGACCGAACCTGCGACCTTCGAATAACGCCTCCGATGATCCACCACTGAGCTACGGTGGCAGTCATCCCCCCGTCCACTTTATAGGGTCGGACCAGTCATTTTTTAGGGGCGAAGCTCCTTATGCCGTGGGCCGTGCGTCCCCTGTAGTTTGTAGTACGTAGTAGCCACCTGCGTAACCAGCAGTATCTCCCTGTGTGATGACGATGACGCTGCCATCACGGCACACCACATGGAATGTACCCACTATGCGTCATAACGATGACGCTGATGACGATGACGATCGCGATGCCATACCACACATGGCATCGCGCTATGGTCTCACATGCATATCGTTTGACCACATGCAACCAACCACCATCACGTTTACCGATGAACCTCCGGAGCTTCGCCCACTCATCATCATTCACTCCGTGGATATGCTGTGATTTTAAGGCTAAAGCCTTTAATGTCTCATGCTCACGTCCGTCCGGTGTCCGTCCGGCGTCCGTCCGTCCGGTGTCCGTCCGTCCGTCCATCCGTCCGGTGTCCGTCCGTCCGTATGTCCGTCCGTCCGTCCGTCCGTCCGTCCGTCCGTCCGTCCGTCTGTCTATTCATCCATCTGTCTGTTCGTCTGTCCGTTTTTCCGTCCGTCCGTCCGTCCGTCCGTCTGTCCATCCATCCGTCCGTCCGTCTCTCCGTCCGTCTGTCCGTCCGTCCGTCTCTCCGTCCGTCGTCTGTCCGTCCGTCTGTCTGTCCGTCCGTCCGTCTGTCCGTTCGTCCGTCGGTCCGTCTGTCTGTTCGTCTGTCCGTCCGTCCGTCTGTCCGTTCGTGTGTCCGTTCGTCTGTCCGTCTGTCTGTCCGTCCATCCGTGTGTCCGTCTGTCCGTCCGTCTGTCTGTCCGTCCGTCCGTCCGTCCGTGTGCCCGTCCGTCTCTCCGTCCATCCGTCTCTCCGTCCGTCGTCTGTCCGAGCTCTGGCACGGAGCCAGGTGGCCGCCGGCATGCGCAAACGGACGCCGGTCGCGTCGGACTCTACAGCGCTCGCGCTTTGCTTGCGTAGCGTCGCTGTGCCCAGCGTTTGCAATCATTCTGACCGACGCCGTCTCAATGGACACAGGCGTTCACGGAATACACTTTTGAATTTACAAAGGGTCCGTCAATTTAAGCGCTGGAACGCGGATGGCGTTTGCACGATGCGCAACGCGCGAGAAAATACTAACGCATGCGAACGGAGGAACATTAGTCTCGCGTCGCGCTGCGATTCGCGGTAAAAAAAATTAAAGAAGAAAACACGCATACATTCGGTTTGTGTGTTATCCCACTGAGAGTGTAAAAGATAAAAGACATGGCATAGTCAGTGGAATGGCCACACGCTTTCGCCGAACACACTTTGGAATGTACAAAGTGTCCGTCAATTTTTTTAGCGTCGGGGCGATGCTTTTTTTGAGGGGAGAGTAACGCCGCGAAGCATTTTACTGCCTGTTTTGTGTATGTCGATAACCGCCGGCCCGCAGCCTTCTCTGTTCCTAATACGAAACGTGTCACGACTTATCTGGAATGATCGTTGCCGAATGTAGTAGCTGTTTCGGGGGGCGTATCTCGAATGTTATATGTCGCCTTTAAATTTTAGCGCAGGCGACTACAGCGGGCATTCCTGTTCTTGGACGACATCCGTGTTCGTTGCTGCTGCCGGCGCAGCAGAGTTTCACAGTTTCTTTTAGTGGGCGCAAGTCCGCCTAATAAGTGCGTTCCCTTCTATATTTCGAGCCTCCTAGTCTCCTGTCTTCGGACTGCCATCACGGCTACGTGACAATATCAGTCTTTCAATACTAATGTTGCTACATATGAAGATTGTTTTATTAGTGTTAGAAACTTCATGCATGAAGGAAAGAAAATGTACGTGTAAAGAGCTTGTTTTCTTTCTTAGACACAATAATAATGATATTAATGATGCCAATGAAAGTATAGAGGATGCTATTACAAGTACTTGTAATGTAAATATGGGTATATATGTGCATTTAAACTTGGGAGCGTAAGTCAGCGCCCCCACGAGCTATTACGGCGAGTGTGGGTCACTCTTTTTGCCTGTTGGCGTCACGCAGCACGTGATCATATTACGAGCTGGCAGCTGATCAATAGTCCCTCGCATACTATCTGAAGGCATAAATTCTGCCAGAGCGAGAACCTCGCTATGAATGAAAGGAGGAAATTGTAAATTAAGGGCTCTTTTTTTTAACACAGTGTTAACGAGAACAGACGATCATGACAAGGAAAGTTTAGGGGAGGTTATTAGAAGAAACTGTTATGCAATATCCCCTCCATCATGTGAGTGGTGTGATTTAGAAGGAAAACAATTTCTTCTTTATCATGTGTTTCGATGGAGAATCTCACACACATGTTTTCTTTTTCATAAGGAAAAAGGCAAACAGAGGGAGGCAGCCGATGATTAGCAACGCTCAAGTAAGCAGTGAGCAAAAAAGGAAATCAGTAAGTGCACAGCGGGAAACCTCGTCAAACATGGCGGTGGTGACGAGGCGTGATTGCGGGTCTTCCATCATGATTACACGACTACCCAGGGTGCCGCAGAACCGTCAATTAGGCAATTTCCTCTGTACGAACCTCATTACGCGCTGGTCACCACTTTCCTTCAGACAGGAAATGACACAAAAAAAGGTAAAATTCATCCTTCTGTCTATGTGTTCATTAGAATGAGTCAGTAAAAGGTTCACTTACCATTATGAAAACAGGTGTGTCGAGAAATAGAAAAATAAGTGAATAAAATGTAGTAGGTATTGAAATTATACACGAATGGATTAAGGTAAGTAGGGGTAAAGGCTCCATGGGTGAACATGGTGTAGAGAGTGAGGCGCTTCTTTAGCAACCGGGATTAACGCCCAAGCGTTAGCGCTGGATGATTCTTGAAGGTGGAAGCCCATAGTTTCTGCTCAAGTCGGTGAAAACGTCGAAGTCCAAGCCGATCAAGATTGCAGAAAACAGTGGAGACAGGTTGCTATGTAATTTATTATTGTCAGGTTTGCCAACTCGAACAGCGCTTCGCGAAATCACAAAGCCCATGTAAACGCTGAGCAAGCTTGCATAGTACCTCACACAGCCCCCCAGTG
>JALIZH010019071.1:25000-73275 GCA_030522465.1 Rhipicephalus appendiculatus | reverse complement strand
TAGTAGTAGTAGTAGTATGTAGGCACCTCTAGTTTATGAATTGCTCAATAGATGGCGTTGTGTGTATATGTGCTTGGAAATAATATCACTACATGGCGTTAGTGATTTTAGGTGCGAAGCTGCTGAGGGTGTGGGTCGTTCCCTTGGAAATGATATCACTGGATGGCGTTAGTGGTTTTCGTATAGTTGACGAATAAAGGTGATAGATGGCGCTGTTATAATTGGGATCGTCGGACCGACGTCGTTCTCGGAGTCGAGCACCGGAGGTGGACTCCATCGTGATCAACGGTGATGTGAACTTTACCAAAGAGGGAGGTAGTCAGCTCCACAGTGCTCTCGTGTGAGTCGCATGCAAAACCAGGGCAGCCGGTATCTGCGGAGCATGCGGCGGCTCCGGTACTCACGGCGGCACAACCCATAGCCAAGGGACGCGTGGCTTACACAACTCACAGCAGCGTTCTGTAGGTGATGCATGCGGAGGCAAGGCGTTGCGTCGAGGCACTGTCGTGGACTTCGGCGTCTGAGTATGTGGCATCGTCTACCTCTGGCGTGGAACGCGAACTGGCGTTGTCGCTGAGGCTGGGAGCACCCGGAACACAAGTCGGCGACGCTCGTGCCCAGCTCACGATCGAACATCAGGATCGAGTGGGCAATGTACGGGGGGATTCACGGTTACCCGAATGATCCCTCCGAGCTTCGCCCACTCACCATCATTCACTTCGTGGATATGCTGTTATTTTTCATCTTGGTCGGTGTCCTTTGATGTTTTTACTAGTTCTCATTTATTTAGATACATTAAAAAGACTTCTCTAAAGGACTTTCTTGCGAGAAAAGATTTCTTGTGCTCATTTAGCCCTACTATCTAATCTGGTCCAGAAATCTGCTTCACCTCTCATTCAGTGTTCTTGATCATCCTGTGCGCGCTCGCTTTTCTGTGCAAGTGGCGTTCATTAAAACGAACTGTTGGGCTGATCAGTTTGACATGATCACTGCAAAAAGAAATTAGAGAAATTAGCGCTTACAACCTCAACTATGCACAAGAAACGCACCGAAACGGTTGTCCTTCTAGGCATCTTGTGCACCATCAAATTTGATCGCTAAATTGTTCTGCCGATAACCGATGCAAGCCTGCGAAGTGGTTTTTCGTCTGCTTAAGTTAATCTCTAGATTTCTTTTTTATTTGTATTCAGAGGCGCATCAGCTGAGCAACATACCTTGGTATCGGAATTTCAGTCTCAAATAATTTCGAATATCAATAATATTAGTCTTGACATGAGCATCAGGCTCTATAGCTATTATGAATTTGTGCAAAGAACTTTATGGATTTTGTCTTTTCTATGAATACAACTCAAGAATAAATAACTTAGACACATTTGTCCTGTAACATGGGTTCTAAAACGGGGTTCCGTTGAACCTACTAGTTCATTGAAGGACATTTTAGAGTTGTGAGCGGCTAGAACAAGTGGAGAAGGAAACCGTAAGCCTACGTATTATCGTAAATTCTACAGTAACGGACATGGCCTTCGACATTAAAGAAAAGAGAACAGGCCAACGTGGGTAGTGTTAATACTGTGGCTAGGGGTTCCGCGGCACTCTAGAAAAGCCGTTGATGTTCCCCAAGGCCAGAAAGTTTGAGACCCATGTCCTAGAAGACAGCTTCGTAGAAGGAACATTATATGGTTCATTCCAAGGCTCTCGTTTTAAATTTAACCCTATAACTTCTGTTTAACCTTGTGCTTAACTGAGGTGTGATTAATTAGCAGAGTTTGACGAAAAAATGGCGACGACACTTAATCTCTTCTAATGAGGTCGTTAATTTTAAAGTTCATCTTCCCGGGAACAGCTATGTCTGAATAATGGGCTGCAACTTTCCGGATAAGCTTCAGTATATCAGGATTATTACTTGAAACGCAGCGTGACCGGTCTAAGCAACGTCGCTGACAAAACAAGGATGCAGTAAAGGAAGTTGTAGATGTTTACTTGGACTTCAAACGTTGTTTTGATGCAGAACTACGGAAGTTGTCAAGATATACTGATGTCAAAGTGCAGCAAAACTTTTAAACACCGCAAATGCTTCATAAAATTCTAAACCATACATCCTTTGCAAGATATATGCCGTATCCCTTACACAAAATATTAAGCCTTGACTAATGTATCAATTATTTACTCACACTTCGTGATTATTTATTGAGGAGTCCCTTTATTCCTTCTAATCTGCAAACACGCCATTAGGCAACTAAAAAAGCTGTTCGTGTGTTATACCCAATTAAGAATTACAGGGTCAAGTACGAATCGGAAGGACTATTCAAGTGCACACTTTTCATATTTATATCAAGAGCCTAAAGGCGCCGCACGCTCAGTGTCAAAAACTATGCTTGGCTTTAACGGACGTAACGTCGCAAGCACCAAGAATCAGAGCAGCTGAGGGGAAGCCGATGCAATGGAGTTCAGAGTAATGCAAATCTAGTACGCCATCTCTAACGTCACACCGCCTGCACCCTACGCGGCTGCACGTTGCCTTGCCCCGCGCCCGACATCAGCCGTTCTCTTTTAGATGCGAAGCAGCTCTTTGACTAGGCTGTGTGACACTGTCCCTCCGTCCGTGCGTCCGTACGAACGCGCCGCAACGCGCTCCCCTCGCCGCAGGTGTTGGAGCGGTGCCAAAGTAGGTCACGCCGCAGCTGCGCGTTGACGTCACGCTCCCCTCGCAGTGCGCGCTGACGTCACTCTCTCTCTCGCCTGCCGCGTGCTCGCCGCAGCGCCCGCAGCTGCTGCCTACGCACGCCTAACGTACGCGTTGAAACATGTCTGTACGTGTCACCTCTCTCTCGTTTCACCCTCTCCACCGCTCCCATGCGCAACGCTGCTGCTTCGCATCCCATCAGGGTTCCCTTTGGGAAGATGGTAAAAATTTTTCTTTGTGCCCCTCTTACCCACGCGAAAAGTGACTCACAAAAAATTTTGTTCGGAGTAAGCTTGAATATGCTTCTGCTATTTGAGGCCCACAATAAGAATACCACATTAATAATTTTTAATCAATGAAGGAACAGGCGTCCAGACTCATGTCTTCCAGGTACAGCCGCGATGGAAGCTTCAGTGTGACAAAGTGATCCCTAGGACTCAATCATTAGTGTTCCATCGGATATTTCATGGCTGAGTCTCTGCCATAGTCGATGCTATAATTTCCCGCACATACCCGGTAAACTAGTTAATTCCCCTATCCGTACATCTCGTAGCTTTTTTTTAAATTTTCTTAGCATCCCATGGTTGCACGGTTCAATGTATTTCTTAAATCAGCCGTGTTTGCCTATGGTCATCGCGGAGTGGAACATCTTGACAGAAAAAATTGTCGCCGAGCGTAACCTTAGTATGTGCAAAGATATGCTCACTGATGACCTCAAGCTGCAGTATATTCATAATAGCCTTACACTTTGCATTGCTCATTAAAATTGTGTCTTTTTTGCCGTGCACCTTAAGCGTTGCGTTTCACTCTGAGCTGTGCTTCGAATTCGTGATACGATCAGTTTTATCTGTTTTACTTCCTATAAAACTGCTGATTACGTAATGCCACGGAATGACTCTTTAAAGGAAGAATAAACAATTGATCAATGATGTCCTCCGCCGCTGCTCCTAATCTCCGCTCACCCACTCCTCATCTCCGCTTGACCACCTGTATGTCCCCAACCTCCAACTCGCCTCTCTCCCTCACTCACATTCGCTAAACAATGCTATACCAATTGTCATGATTTTCCTCCATCTTAGCCTGAAATCATTCCTCTCACCTTTATGTCCCATTTGTGCCCCTTGTTTCTTCTCTACCTGGCTGTGCTCGGCTTTATTCTCTCTCCTCCTTCTCGTTTCACTCGACTTCTTTCCCTCATCATCCTCACTATACATCGCCAACCACTTGCTGTATTATACTACTCATGGCTGCTGGGAGCTGCAAGGCGCATATAAGCTAGGCTATTTATAGACACCTTCTCCATTTTTAGCATACCGAGGCTTTGTAGTGAGTGCTGGGGTTCGCCCAATTTCAGCGCCAGTTACACGTTTCGCTATACTGCGGACACGGAGAAGAGAAGTTCAAGACCGGGTTAGCTGCAGAAAGTAGAAAAACAATTACACAATATCCCGCTAAAGGGAACCATGTGTAGATGCGACCCAGCGGGCGCTAACACTTACACTGGCGGTGGCGTTGACGCTGGCGCTCATCGCAGCGTTGTGCAGGAGAGAAACTTGGGGAGGCGAAAAGCACGCAGTGATGGACCGGTGTTTCCTACTGGAACATGCCAATCGCTGCTAATGGGCAATGAGAGACAGAAGACTCCGACTGGACACAGAGACCCGCAGTGCGCTTTTAGTTACCGCGCTCGCTGCGAATTTTTATTGTTCAACAACGCACAGGAGAAATCTCCCACCGGCACTACCTTGCAGGTCAAGATCCAGTGCCGTATATGCGGGGTGGCCAGTGAACGGTTGTGCAGCGCGAGCAGCCGGTTTTTTCAACCAAGAAACTCGCTAGCAGACGCTGCTTGCGTCGGCGTCGCGAGGCTAGAGAGGGGGGGAGCGTAGGAGAGGAGAGAGAGGGGGGAGGCGCATGCGCAGTGGGGGGTGTGGACGCCGCAGGGAGGGATGCCTTGAGGGGAGAGGGGGAGCGTAGGAGGGGAGAGAGGAAGGGGACGCGCATACGCAGTGATGGTGTGGTCGCCAAGGTGAGGGATGCCTAGAGGAGAAAGAGGGGAGAGGAGGTTTTTATTATTTTTTAAAAGGGTTTTGCGTTGCATGTAAATGGCGTTGTAGATGACATGCATGCCAAGATTTTCATGTTACCACTTGTCATTTATGTTCGTCATACAGTCACGTCACTCAATCCCAAATTTGGTGTATATCAAGCTAACGAAACGGCCGCGAGCGCGCCATGAGCGTGGCATGCAAGTCATGTCGCACATGACAAGTCATGATTTCCATATTACCACTTGTCATTTATGTTCGTCATACAGTCCCGTCACTCAATACCAAGTTTGGTGTATATCAAGCTAACGAAACGGCCGTGAGCGCGCCATGAGCGTGGCATGTAAATCATACTTTTCATGACAAGTTATTCATGATTTTCATGATATGACCAGCATTTGTGTTCGTCATACAGTCATGTTATGCCATACCAAATTTGGTAGAAATCCCATTAACGATACGGCCAGGAGAGCACAAAGTCGCAGGCGGCTAGATAGATAGATAGATAGATAGATAGATAGATAGATAGATAGATAGATAGATAGATAGATAGATAGATAGATAGATAGATAGATAGATAGATAGATAGATAGATAGATAGATAGATACGCTCAAATGTTCGCTAAGAAATGCTTTGCATTTAAAAAAATCCCGCGGTGGCGCAAAACGTAGCAGGCCTTCTGCTATGAAGGCCAGCAAAGGTTGTTGTGTGCGTGTCTTACCTATTTTTCCTTTCTTTCTTTCTTTCTTTCTTTCTTTCTTTCTTTCTTTCTTTCTTTCTTTCTTTCTTTCTTTCTTTCCTTCTTTCTTTCTTTCTTTCTTTCTTTCTTTCTTTCTTCCTGTCGCATTGCGCAATGTTGGCTCCCAACTTTTTCCTTTACCCATGCCAGGAATCGAACTTTCCCCTGCGCGCTTAGCGACGCAACATTTCTGTTGCTTCAGGCAACAACGGAAGTCATACTTGAAACAATAAAATGCAACAATGAAATGAGGCGACGTGAAATTAGTATTTAACTCGATCAATGGTCCTATTTTCTCACTTGAAACAGCTGATCTCCAACGAACCTACGAGCGAAACAGCATCAATCATCGGCAAATGGCGCATACACAGAGGCATCTCACCGGTGAACTTTCGAAAGCCTATTTGTGTACAGCCGCATTTCTGTTCCCTTACCGGCGGTGTTTTCGCGAATTAGGCCGTCACCGGCACCACCGAACTTTGTTACTCACAAAAGCTTAAGAACCATTTATGCACCTATGAACACTGCCACCTCGTGTGACTGTTCGTGCCGGGACAGAGTTTCAGTACTGCCTCTATTACTTGTTTTATACTTAGCGAGTTACGATAAACGAATGAGCATATATAGTTACTTAGCAACCGTGCACCATCATTAAAAACTTACCGTTGGTCGACTGAGCTCAAACAATATTAATTACTTCCGGGTTTCCACGGATATCCCCGAAATTCTTGTTAATAAAGGTCATGAACATGGCTATTTTCTCTTTCCTAGACCACCTTCTCATTTATGCTACGTGGAGAGTAAAATCACTCTGTTAATCAAAACGGACAGGAAGTAAGCTCATTAACGACGAGTTCAGGGAACACTGAACGCGTGCGAACGCCCGCAGTGCTTGCACTTAATTAAAATTTTGAAGAGTAGTTTTAATATGCAGTACTGAATATATTGAATATTTGTGCCATTTGTGTTTTCAAGTAAAATGTATCACTCTCGAGTCCTTGCCGCTCTAGCACAGTGAAAATTTAATACGATTACAGAAAGAAACTGCCTGAAGAAAAGCAAGAAAAATGTTTTTTTTTTAAATCTTCAATAAAACGCGGCACATTTCCATATCATATTTGAACAGATCAAAAGCAATGGAATATTTGAGTTTACTGAGTAGAACTAGTACAGCGGGTTGCAATTTTCTTTGACGTTTTCGATTTCATTTGTTAGAAAATTCGGGGTGCAATTTCTTTTCATTTATTACAACATACACGCAGTAGACTTGCGTGGTTGATTATATGTCACTGCTCTAATCGCAGCATGATTTGTATATAGCGTGAACTGGCCAAGATTTAGCTAGGAGGCTACAACAGTGCCGCACTGAACTCGATTGTTTAATCCAACGCGAGGCGGTAACATTCATATGAACGCAAATTTCATTAACACTCTAGATCTTAATTAAGAGAACGATAACGAACCTCAGCTCTTCAGAACTTGTTCATGTGTTGCTCACTACTTTGGATTTGTGGAAAGGACGTGCGAACTTAAATGTTTCCTATTTGAGTCAAATTATCTTGGTGAAACCTTTTAATCTATTCAATGCAATTATTGTCTACTCCAAGGGGGAGGCAACCCGGCGCCTATATGCAACAACGGCTAGGCTTCGCTTTGGTCAACTGGTAGAGGGTGTCCAGTTTCAAACGTCAGTCTTCGTTTTTTTTTTTTCGTTTTTTGTCAGTGTGTTCGCTTCTCACTGCAAAGTTCTAGTGGACAGATTGAATGCCATCGTTCTTCCTGTTGGTAACATGAATATTGTGGTGTTATTCTGAAAGAAATTATAGGGACACTAATTGGGAACTTGCGACAGTAGCCGTGGTGTTCCGTACAAAACTGAGGTGTTATAACATGTCATAGCACCCCACGCCCAGTAACCTATGGGTTCGTGGGCGAATGTGCTTAGGTTAGCACAACCTTAATGGAGCCTCCTTCCCATGTCCCCAGAGTAATAATGGTTTAAGGCGAGATGTATGCTCGTAAAAAGTTAGTGGATGTGGATTGTGACCAGGCGTCTCCTCCATCCCTGACCGGAGATGTGCAGTTGATTTACGGTTGGCAAAGCTTATCCAGGTGGCTAAGTAGCTTATCTTCATAAATATGATGGGCACTGTAATCCCATCATAAATATGATGGGATAACAGTACCCATCATATTTATGTCTCCTGCATGACGAATGCTTGCCACTGCCGCCCATCTCCAGGCGCTTTCTCTCACGTTAATTTATCATTATATTTAATGCAACATTCGATTTTGAAGCACATTATCGAGTCCTGTAGCTCCAGCCGCAGGGTTTGTTTGGTTTCCCTAGTACCAGTTACATTACAGTGTACAAATGGTTATCTACCCTACAGATTACAACACAGGCACAAGTGTAGATTTTGCTCTCATTGTAAACTAAAATAGTCGAAACTTTCCTAGCTCTCCAATAAACACTGATGCATTCTTCTCTATTTATGTGGCGACTAATAGTTTTGTTTCATTGCTCAGTATCCATACTTCTAGATTAATTACAAGTTCCCTAGTTAACCTTTAATTTCTACCTTATATGTTAAAATGGGTAGACCGACATGGTTGTCTATTTAATTTTCGAAATTTGGTGACGATTGGTAGCGCCAGCCGCAGAATAGCGCGCGCGTTCGAGCGTGCATATTAAAAATTATAGAGTAAACGTGGCTGAAGAGCCTGTTTATTCGTATTATGACCCAGTATATTGTCTGTAGTCCAGTAGGATATAAGAGTTCTGCGGTATTTTCTCCCCAATGGCAGATGCACACAAGCCTGCACCTATGGGCGCATTCCCGATTGGCGTCATGCGCCGGACGACTTGTGACCCCGCCTTCGGAGAACATTGACGCCTGCATGAGTGGGACTATTTCATCAGAAGCGGAGGTGATCGGCTGCCGCGCTGTGGTCATCTAGGCCGAGGCTTTCCTGGGTTATTATGTTGCACACAGCTACAATGTGCACAAGTATCAGACACCGCGTAGTTAGACACTGGCAATTGACCGAAGTGACAGAGTTAGACATTTTATGGCGAGACCTTTAGATAATTCCTCAAACGCGAGAATGGAACGTTGGCGTCAACACGGGTGATGCAAAAATCACCACGTGTTGACTTCACCAATCGCCAATACTTGTGGCGTTCTCATGACGTCATCACAACACATCATCCCTTGGTGAAAGGTGAGCTGATCACAGAGCCATTGCAAAACCAGGTGTGGTGCACAAAGCTTGCAGTACCTGCAATCATGGATGCAGCAAAACCACATATGGTTCATAAAGTTTATTTTATTTTATTTTTTATTTTTTGGGGGGGGGGGGGGGAGGGAGGTTGTTGGAACACTGCATCGGCCGATGAAAAAAAAAGAGGAATTTCGCCTTTCAGTCGTTTTACGGGGATCCATATGACACCCCGTTAGTTTTACTAAACCATAAAAGGCGAGATGTCTGCCAGAACATATTACACAGCGTTGTTGAAGCGGAAGAAGAGCAAAGAGAGAGAGAGAGGGAAAGATAATACAGAAGGTTGTTAACATGAGTGAAGACCATGGCGAATATAGTTTCAAAACCAAGGGCCCATCAAATACGTCAGTCGCTGGGGCGATCCACTATTTCCAATGCATTCATCTCCTTCGGATTGATTACTATTATTATCTGAAATTCCGATGACTGCACAGCAGTGTAGCTACGGCAATGAAGATTGAAGATCCCTGACTTGCGAAGGAAGCATACGCACTTCGGGGCCGGTGCTTCAGCGATGCAATGGGCAGTGCCATTCACTCCTAATGCTTCGCTCCCTACTGCTATCATACACCGATGCCGATGCTTGATTTCCTTATTTTAGCATTTCTCGCTGTTTCTGTTTCTTCTTTGACCCGGCCATCTATGACCATAGTACTTTCGCAAGAAGGCCGTGATCTAGATTGGCTTGATATCGACAGATAGTAATAGTCACGTCTGATATCAACACTATAACGACGACCTATGGGATACTCTGTTAGACGACAGAAAGACGTCTTGGTCTCCATCGATCCGTATTGAGTGCTAATGGCGTCGCGAGCTCCTCCGTGTCGCCTTCTCCAGGGAGTAAACACGTCGGCGTAATGGAAAGCGCCGTTTCTCAGAAAAGGATGTCGACTGTTGGCCACACAAAGGACATTGACAAAATATGCACGGTCCTTACATCCGGATGTTTCCTTCTCTGTGCCTAGAACACCGCAGACAAAGTGGCGCACAGCGGTTTGGTATTGGCTAATGCAAATGCGAAATCGAAGTGTTCTTGTATTATTGCCGAAGTATTCGTTCAACTTTTTTACTTGTTTGTTGAGGTAGTTAATAACAATGACCCTTGGGGTTTTACGTGCCAAATCTAGGGACGCTGTATAAAGGGCTCCAGAAACTTGGACCATCTGGTATTCTCTACCGTACACCTAAATGCAAGTACACAGGCCTCTAGCCTTTAGCATCCATACATATGTGGCCGCTGTGACCGGGATTCAATCCCGCGACCTTCGGGTCAGCAGTCGAGCACCATAACCACTAGACCACCAAGGCGGGTACAGTTAGTTAGTTAGCTAGCTGGTTGGTTAGTACTGGGCTTTCGATGCTTTCTGCTGTCAAGATACGCTGGTGACACGCTTGTCCACATGGTGAAACTTCTACGTCATCTATTGTGACCCTGTCCAATATTTTCCCTGGACTGGGCACTTCATTGCCTGCCTTTTAGCTTTCGTAGTTGTGTGCATCATCACACATTCGCTTGCTCACAAAGGAGGCCCTCGGTGCCCGAACTTTTGTTGTCATTCCAAAATGCGGTAAAAAATGGCTTTGTATTGTAGAGTGAATCATTGCACTTTCCGTAACATTCGTCTCTAGCTTTTGTATAAGCTATTCCAAAGCTAGTTATTAATATTTAGTGTTTAAGCGCACGCAGCGTTTCTATTGCTGGTTGGACAAACTGTCTTTTGTACCATTGCGCATATTAATGTTGTCAAAAAGTGAGGCCTCGTAGGAAGCTGTCGCAATAGAGGGAAAAATCGCCAATGGTGCAGCGACGATTATCTACCCTAGTACGATGCCGTAAGTCACCATGCATTACAGTAAAGATATAATAAATACTATTTAATGAGCGCCTCTAATCTAAAGCGAGCGGCTTGGCGTCAGTTTACAGTAATAATTTGGTGCATTGTTGTTTGCTTTTGAGACAGAGTGGCTACCTAACTACCCTCTCCCCCCCCCCCTGAATGTTAAGCGTGGATCACTTCAGTAGCCCGGGCTGTCGTATGCTGTCGTCGCTTCACGTAACGCTGAAAAAACCGCGTATAAAAACAGAAAAGAAAGGCAGCAAATGAGAAATAGAAAGAGAGAGAAATAAAAAGAAAAATAGCAAGACAATACAAATAAATGGAACTAAAGAGAGAAAACAAGACAGAAAAACGGGAAAAGAGAAAAAGAAAGTAAGAAAGGAGGAGTGAAAGAGAAAACTGGAGAGAAACAAAAAAGGCTGCCCAGTTCTTCGCTTCCTTCAGGCTTGGCGCCCCTAGTGCGAAGTTGCCTTAATTTTTTTTATGTGCCAATTGGGTACCCTTTATTGTCTATTGCTTTTATTACCTCATAATCAAGTAAGCATATTTCTTTTAGATGTCCAGAATTAATCAGCATGACAACGACCTTTCAACGGCACTGCGATCGAAACCTGCCAACCCACGCATCAGGCATAGTCGCCGGGCATCGGAAAGAAAAATCGCAAGTGTGTAACTGGTTACATTTTCGCCAATCTGACGAAAAAGTGGCCAGAAAACACTGTAAAACATGAGCGTCAGAACAAAGCTGCGAAAGCCAAAAGCGTTGCCCGCCGCTGTGGTCCAGTGGTTATGGCGCTCGACTGCTCACTCGCAGGTCGCGGGATCGAATCTCGGCCGCGGTGGCCACATTTTCGGTAGAGTTGAAAATTCTTGAAGCCCGTGTTCTTAAGATTGAGGTGCAAATTAAAGAACCTCAGGTGGTCAAAATTTCCGGAGCCCTCCACTACGGCGTGACTCATGATCATGTCGTGGTTTTGGGACATTAAACCCCATCGATTATTATTATTATAAAAGCGGAAAGCGTTACCTCATCATGGCCCGATTAACAATGCAAACATTTGAATTTAATTTGATGAGTACATCACCACGTCAGCTCTTACTCTTCCTTTACGACTGCGTCCGCTAATTATATCGGCGTCCTTTTTATTATTACCGAAGGGAACGTGTATTATTGTGCAGCCTGATCAAGATACCGGAAATGTTTAAAAAAATCTACAGTTGTCATTTGCGTTCAGCGAGCCTCGCTAAGCTGGAGATGCCCAGACATCTTACTCGAGCAAACTCTACCACAGGCATGCAACTTTACAAAAAGTTTCGTTCAGCCCTTGAAAATAAATCTTGCAAATTTTCAGTACGCCTGGCCTTTGGGCAACCATCTAAGCTTGCGTTCACAAGCGTACAAAAAACCCACACAGCAGGAATCTCCACGCCACGAAACTCGGTTCAATTAATTTGCTGTCGCGTTATACCAACTCAAGTCCTCAACTGAAGACGCGGCGATCCAGTGCAAGCGGCTTATGAAAATTGCGCTTCCGTAATCTCAGACGAGTTAATTAAGCAAGATTTACATCTTGCAGTGGCGAAGGGGCGAGCATGAACGGGGAATACTCTTGTTGTAAAAATATTCCCGCGAATATTTCAGATTTAGCGCTGCTCAAGCATAATGCCCGCCTACGTTGGGGACGACTGAAATGAGATAATCCGGGCGCCTAGCATTCTGCGAAGCCTAGTCGGCGCAGATGAAATCTTCTCGTCAAGGATTATATACGAGGAATGATGTCAGGCCTTCAGTGCTCATGACGTACTCCTGATATCTACAGACTCACAGAATTTAACCACGTAAATTACATAATCATTTTACTACCTTGATAAACGCAACACATCTAAAAGCATTACTACGTTAAAAACTATTGCTGCATTAATTCGGGTTGTCCTAATAAGCAGCTAATGACAATGCCTTCAAGCTCAATTACCAGGGACAGTCGTAAATGAAACGATCTTTTTTTTATCTGTCTCTGTCTCTCTCTTGGATAGCTGCACGGCATGATATCTATTTCACGTCTCCGTGAAGATTCGAACTTTTCGCTTATCAACAAAATATTATCGGGTGCATTTAGGATCATAGTTTAGCTTTACAATGAGAAACAGTGGACATGCATATCCACCTCTTAAGCGTTCTCTGTAGGAGCAGTTTGGAACTAAAAGTGTTACATTTAGGCGATGGTTTTCTTTTTATACTTTCCAAAGCCTGTCGTATTTCTTTTACTCCCTCAAAGCAATTGTATCTACGTTAAAATTTCCCCAGAACGCATACTTCAGGTGGGTCCAGCTCTGTAATCAGATTAGGTGAACCTTGACTGTGCTTTTTTTGTCATATAACGATTCACAAGAAAATTCGGGTGCTAGTCTATGCAAATTATGCTTTTTGTAATGTTGATGCGCCAACAATGCATAGCGCAGCCACGAGCACCCTGGCAACGCTGGGAAAATCATCCACACAAATTTCTATGTTAATGCAAACTAGTTCGCGCTTTCGTTTAAGGTTTTTTAATTTACACATCGCTGTTAGACCTTTTAAAGGGCGTACCAACACTTTAAGTGTCACAAGTGACCAATCATAGTTGCAGAAACTCTCAGCAACGCAGGGTCATGCTGATTTTACTTCCGGTGGAGGCATGCTTTGCCTCCTCCCTAAGAAAATCGTCAACCAACATGGTCACACAACCTGACAAGGTGGGCTGGTGACTACGATGCTTTGCTGTCTGTTAGTTTGCCTGTAAAATGTTTAACAAAACTGAATAGGTTGGATAGACGGTCGCTATGACTAGCACAATGTTTAGATCCATAGTCGAAAGAATTTCTTCAAAATATAGCTCCCCGCGTGCTTGGACACTTTTTAGAAGATTTAAGAACATCGGAAAGATATTGGTTTACATTAGCAATTTTTGTTCGCATTGAGATACATCTGGGCACATGTTTCGCGTTTTGTCTCGGGTTTCATCACAGCTGTGTTTGAAGTATGGCAAGCGCCCAACGACTGTTGTTCGATCAGCTTCTATAAAGAACTGTAAGGTGAACTATCCGGCAAAGTACCATGGTTTCTTGTATTTCTGGTGTGTGAAAATTGTTGTTGACGCGTCGACAATGTTGGTGACCTATGAACATTATTTTTGTGAATGGATATTTTTCGTGCTTCCTTATTACATTACTCAATTGTTATCGATGACTCGGTGACGCAAATTGTTGTGTGAGAAAAGAGAATTGGCCGGAGCCATCTATAGGCACCAACGTCTCCTTAAAGATATTCCATAAAAATCATATAATAATTTCTGAATTTATACATCTCAAAACAACATATGATATAAGGCGTGCCTTACGCAGGTTTCCGGAAATTTCGACCGCTGGGGTTTCTCGAGGTGCACTAACATCGCGCAGCGAACGGGCCTCGAACATTTCGCCTCCGCCGAAGAGCGATAGCAGTGGCCGGGATAAAATCCGTGACCTGCAGTTCAGAAGAACACCGTAACTATTGTACCACCATGGTGGTATCTATAAATTGATGTCACGGGTGCAGTTGTTCCAATCATTAATTTTTTTCTCCCAGTGCAGGGCATTTACCGGACGTGCGTCTGGTTAACCTCCCTTATTTTGCTCCCTTCTCACTCTTTCTCTCCTTCTCTCTACGGGCACCTTCACCCCAATTCACGTTCTTCTTGACATAGGAAAGAGATAACGCACACTCTTTTTGCTTCAAACATCAACGCGAAGAAAGCCCGACTAGGTTGACTCCAGCAAACAACTCGATGGCTGCTACAAAAGACCGCGCTTACACGCAAGCCCCTCGCATTTCCTTTGTTCTGGTTCACAAAGACGTCACTTCCACCAAATGCGCCTGGGGTATAACATCATAACCTAAAATAGTTTTTCGTTTTGTTTGGACAGTAACTTGCAGCATCCTCAGTTGCGATTTTCAGTGGTGCATTCGCGAATGTGTTTTTTTATTGTTCATTACTTTTTCGCTATTTGCTCTACTTTTGAATGGTTGAAGTTTTTTACTTAAGTGCGGTATGCGCGCAAAAGAAACCTTTTAGACGGCGCTTTTGCTGCTTCATTTTTGTTATGTCTGTGTATCTGAAACAGATTGTCGGTTTGTGCAGTCTCGCATGATGAAAGTGTTTTTGTCCTCCCCTGCTGTGTTCCTGAGTCAAGCCGAAATACCAGCGTTCCTTCGCACTTTTTTCCCTCTTATGCCATGGAGAAACGGGGGGGGGGAAGAAGGTAACATGGACTACTTTTTCCTTTACCGTGTGATGTCCCTCAAGCATTGAGTTCTCTGCATACGTACGCACGTGCCCACGAGATCTCAATGCTTGATGTGGGCACGTATGTATGTATGTATGTATGTATGTATGTATGTATGTATGTATGTATGTATGTATTTATGTATGTACGTACGCACGCCCACATACATACATACATGCATACATACATACATACATACATACATACGTACGTATGTATGTATGTATGTATGTATGTATGTATGTATGTGTGGGCGTGCGTGTGCGTGTGTGTGTGTCAGCGTGTGTGGATGGGGAGATATGCTAATTTCCAAGGCAAAACTTCCGAGATAATAAGCTTGAAAGGCTAGATTATGCACACATTTCCATAAGGCAACACAAGCGACAGCAACCAAATTTGCATGACGATGATAGACTGAATATTGCCGTCTCTCCACTCCCTCCATTACCCTCCCCGGGCAACGAGACACCAAAGCCAGGTCTGGTGCTCTGTCATCGCTTACATTCCTTCAGCTGGTGCAAATCCCGCGTGCTGGAAAAGTTCACTCGCATTTGAATACTCTCTAACTTAGAATAGGGATGAATATGGCGCACGCTTCTTCACAAACACTGTCGACAATGTTTGTGTTCACAAGTTTGGTATTTCTTTATTCGGAAAAGTTCGACGTGTTCGGAAAGACCCTTGCGCACTTACTTGCAACATTCTTCGAGTTGATGCCCTCTCATACGTGTTAATATTTGTTCTCTGCACACAACACATTTTTCGTGAATAGCGCGCACGTGCGAGAATTCGTTGCTTGCGCGGAAAGTAAGCCCGAACTCTTCTTTTTTATAACTCAGATGCGTGTTCGATTCATAGTCATGTGCATGTGAATACGTTCAGAACGCCAAATGTGGAAGTGAAATGTGCAGTAATGAACGCTGGAAACTTGAGCTGAGTATGCAAATAACGTCGTATCTGAGCCGACTTAGAAAAAATAAGCAGCGTTTGATGTTTGCTTGATACCCGAAGGTACGACTGCATAATAAGCTTCAAGAGAGCGCGACTGCAACTCGCTGCGCTGATAAAAAAAACAAATGTTTCTTCCAGTGTATGTCAGGCTCGTGTGAGGAACGTAGCAATTGTAAAAGCACGCCGACAAGAATGCGAATTCAGGAATACGAAAAGAGATCGCATGTCAGTATATCGTGAAGACAGATGTATGCACTCTGAAAATAAGCTCTACTGAATTACGACGTTTGTGTGCACTAAAACTGCTTATATAGCATGACAGTGAACACGAGAAGACTTGCTGTAACAGCTTAAATTGGATATATAACGCTGAACGCGGTCTTAAATGCACAGGAAAATTTATTTGTCCCTTGCTCGTTTCAGGGGTCAAACAAAACAAGGCTGTGATATCAATTCATGGCGGCGCGTATGGGTATCACTTGTGTCCTCCATTCAGAGGAAGTTAAAGAGCAAATTTCATATCATACATGCGCTCTCTGAGTGCACAATATCTTATGAGTGCGCATATATGCGCACATCTCAGTGCTTCTGATTGCTTCTGAGAGTGTTATGTGCACTGTCAGAGTGCATATCTTATGAATGGCATACCGTATGCTGTCGTATTCCTGTCAGGGTTCATATCTCTGAATGTGCATATCTTATGCTATGTTCCCTCTCAAAGTGCACATATTGTAAGATATGTGAAGCCGGAAGAACTTACTAAGGCATCTTATTTTTAACGGCCGAGCAGTTTAAGGGACAGCTCTGTTGTCGTCCCAAGTCTCGCGTTGTTGTCACGCAGGTACCACGTTTGATAGACATACGCCCAACAGGCTGTGCGTTTCGAACGCTAGTGCTTGCTTGCCCATGAACGCCAGCATTGCCGAAAGGCCGAAAGCATTGCCAGCATTGCCGAAAGGTCTTTCCGAGCCAGCGAAGCGACGTCGAAACGCCAGCGTCGGGTCTTATACACAGATCTACGGAAGAGAGAGGTGGAGGCGAAACGCCAGCGCTGCAAGTTACACGCGCCTCGCTGGGAGAAGCAAGCAGTAGAAAAATGGTAGAGAGGAGACCATAGAACAGGAAATATATAATCGCAAAACAAACGGAATAATCGTAAGAAAACAACACGAAAGAGTACCAAAGAGCGGATAAACACAAAAACATAACACAAAAGAACGGAAAAGAGCATATAAACACAACATAAGCACAAGGAAAACACACGTGAATCAATGCTCCGCATTTCGTACAGGTTTCACTTGCAATGGAAACTGGCTTTAATATTTAAGAAAAATTCTCCTCCTAGTGCCACCAAGTGAAATACAGCGCTAGTTCCATGTCACACAATGTGCTACAGCACACAGATTTCGTTAGTAGCCGAGCGTTTTTACTTAGGTGCACTCAAGTTTCGATCCCAGGCCGCGGCGACCATGCATCGATGGTGATGAAGTGCCTCATGTCCATGTGTTTAGATTTTGTTGCGCGTTAAAGAAATCCAGCGCGGTGAAATTTCCGGAGCCCCCCCCACTATAGCGTGCCTCATTACCATATCGTGGTTTTGCACATAAGACAGCAACACTTATTGTGATTAAGCGCACTCAAGAGTGCTCGTCACCCAAGACAGTCTTCGTTCACAACTAAAATGGCACCTTTATTTCAGCTAGCTTTGAAAAAGAAGACCTAACAAGAAATACGCTTAGTGTTATGTTTTAACATTTCTTCTCTGCTCGTACTTATGCAAGATACAGCTCAGCATACGTAGGACGCATAAGAGAGCACCACCATTCTTTTCTTTCTTGTTCATGCGCAACCTGCGATCGAGCAGAGTTTTAAAGCAGTCGAGTAGAGTTTTAAAGCAGTCTTAAATACCACATGGTTTTCTAATCCAAGAAACGTACAGAATTTTTTCGTTACTTCGACGCAGTTTTCGCAGAAATGATTTCATATGCAGTTTCAGCGCAACTGGAACAACCTTTTTTTAAAGCAGCTGCATGCTTAACTCGCAGACATCTTTTTACGGCTGTTGCAGAACTGTGATAATAGATTCCAAGAGATCTAGGAGCAGGATATTTGCCATTCTATTTCAATGATATTCTTCACATGCATTCACTAGTCGTGCAGCTATCGGTCCTCCCGCGCTATTACCGCTATCGGCCGGCCACGAATGGTGAATGTTAAAAGAGAAATGAAACTAGCTAAAGTAATATTCAGGTTACACGTCACATTTATTCCTGTGTTGATTTTGGTAATTACTACATTTATTTCAAAGTTAGTAAACACACTGTGTCAAGCAACAAACGTTTCAATTGAAAATATCTGTCAAAAATCTAGATGTACGCCCGCCAATCATTAAAGTGCAGAAAAAGTACCAAAAAAATGGGTATTGTCAATATGTTGGCCAAGTGGCAACATCTCGAAATCAACTCTAGCTGAATAATTCGGTTTTGGCCATGAATCAGCCGAAAACTTGGAAACGCAAGAATAAAATTGGGTTCGAGTCATTCTTTCACAAATCAAAATATTCTTCAGCCAAGCAAGTGCTTATTTTTAATTTTCTTATTACAGACTGCATGGATTGAGGCGCTATAAAGCGAAAGGCATGTTATGCTGTTAGTGAAGTGAGTGGAATTTTGAAACACTGTAAAATGTAGTGTTGAACTGGCGCTTTAAAAGTGATAAACCCTAAACTTGCACCTCTAGACACTTCACCATCCTTGTTGGCAAAAAATAAGCTGCGCATCTGCAAATTTCTTCTGGCATCATTGGTGGCGTTCCTTCGAAGCAAACCAAACGGCAGGAGTAGGGTACGCCACAGTGGAAGGAATGCACGATTTTTCCAACCTGCCTTTTATAATTCTTCAAAGCTTGTACTTAAAGCACGTTCAGTGCTGTCCTCCACCTCACGTTTACACATGTCTCTGTTCCTCTCACTTGTCAATCGATTGGTGCACACTTTCGTTTTATAAATACTGCATTTCAACTTTGAAGCGACTTTTCCTTACCGCTTGTCAAACTGCAAAATGTTCTACTTTCGAGCTTTATATAGGGTCGCGATTTAAAGCCCATTTGAGCAACTTCGTTTTATACTCAACTAATCAGGACATCTTCGTTTGGCTCTTGACCGAGTGCTTCTTGTGAAAGGTAAACGTATCACTGCACTGAACAAGTAAAATTCTGTAAAATGTTCAGTAGGACGCTGATGTTTGCGATGTTTCCTTTTGAGAGCTTGGGAACAACTTTTTTTTCAAATATTTGATACAGTCAGTGCCTGATCCCAGATTGCGTCTTCAGGGCCTCCGACACGAGATTCCATTAAGTTCCTTTCAAGAACGCACGGGATGAAGACGCACGGTAATTTCCGGTTTGCCGATGCGAGTGCCGTACAATTCTGTACGCAACTCGCTATGATAAGTGTAAGCAACAGCTCAATCCCTGGAAGCCCTGCTTCAAGGCAGATATGCTTACAAGCCCAAGTGCTATAGACGTCTGACCTTTGCTCAGTCCGGATGAGCCGCAACGGGTTTCGGTTTCGCCCATACGTCTTTCGTTTTCTGTTGGCAAACAGTCGGACATTTCCGGCAGCGACAATGAATCAGGAGCTACAAGAAAGTGTACGAGTGGTAGTCACTCTGGAAAGATTGAGAATGTTAGTGACACCCCGAATTCGTCTGCGAAAGCAGAATAACCAGGGCAACATTTTTCTTCTCGAGCTGGTACTAACATTCTTGCTGCGTAACCGTAATAGATCTTTTATGCCTTCGTTCGAAAAAGAACGCATGCCACAGCATATACATTCTGTTGGCCTACGAATAACTTTCAGTTTGTGTTACTTGTCGCATCACGCATTTGAATTTCAGGTTGTGCTTTCCTACATAAATTATTCGTTACGTGCATCTTTCATAGGTTCTGGAACAGCGACTTGAACGTTAAATATTGCCAAAATTGAAAGCCGGTAGCTGTTGCGATAAATCTTTAAAATTTCAGTTTTTTTTTCTCGATTCCACTATTTCGCTTCTGTATCACACCGCTTTTTAGACAGCAAAGTTCCTGTGACAGTGCATAAAAAGTGAAAGCTTGCAACTTGGTGACAAATAGAGTACAGCTCTAAACCTGCTATAGAAATACTTGTTTTGAGAGAATATATGTACACTGTGCAAAAACGAAATGAAAGCAGAGCAAACAACGTTGACTGGTCAACCATTAAAGTTCGTTTCACCTACTCCGACCTGACACGTACGGGACATCAGGCTGAAATTTAAGAAAGACGGTTTCCCCTGTATCTCTACGGCATGTGTGTAGGTACTCAATACAACGTTAACTTCTAGTATCGTTTTATTGCGATAGTAATTATATCGATACGCCACGCTCCTTTTCAACGCTGCCGCGTGGTTCCGTATAACTTCCAAGTTGATAACATTGACCCGCAGATCGCATATTTATGTGCCAGTGAAGCCCACGATCGCGGACTCAAATGGAAAGCAGTTGAGCCGGCCGTGTTTCGTGACGCGAAGGACGCATGCCAAGAAGAGGGGTTGGGCTATCCCAAAGTAAGATCGAGGGCTGCGTTGCTCAGGGATCGCCCCTTTGGGACGTGTATGCATGAACACGCTGTTAAGTATTATAATTTTATTTTATCTATGAAAACTAATTTACCCAAACTGCCATCAGAGTTGATGTTTGTGCATTCTTTTCCCCCCGATTCTAATATTTTCATGCCCCTCTACAATTGCTAGGCCTAAAAGATGCAGAAGTCAAGCCGCAGCACCCAAATGACTGCTAGCGGAGAGGCTCCATAGCTTCTCTGAGGGCCATATGAAATAGCAAACGTGGAATATTCTTAGGTAAACAGTCAATCATAAGTCGAGGACGTTTAACCCTACCATTAGCACAGTAATGAGCAGACTAATTAACACGTATCGGGATGACAAAGCACACCACGCGCCTGGGGGAACGTACACTGAAAAATTTGGCAGATGCCACGCCTTGTGGGAATCGGTTTCATGCGAAGCAGTCGGTGAATAATTGTCCATGCTGCATTGTGGCTTTTAAGCCAAGCATTGCGAGGTGAATAGACGTTTTTTTGCAAGTATAGTAGTTCTGTGCACACCGTTGGTTTACCTGGAACGTCGGCTACACTGGCGTTTAGGAAAGGGCATGTCTCGTCTGACGTAACGTCAGCACTCGTTTTAAGGCGAAAGGCTTTAATGTCTCATACTCGCGTCTGTCCGTCCCTCCGTCCGTGCCCCGGAACAGTGCCAGCTGTGGCCTCTACCCCTCACACTGTCTCAGCAACCGCGTGATGGCACAGCGGCGCATAGCAACAGTTGCGCCGCCACAGCTGTGGCCTCTCCCCCCTTACACTATCTTATCAACATGTCATTGCTGAGAGAGTGTAAAAAAAAGAAAAAGAAAACAAAAAGAACAAAAAGACATGACACAGTCGGTCGAATGGCCACTGGCTTTTCGCCGAACACACTTTGGAATTGACAAAGTGTCCTTCAATTTTTTTTACTCTTCTACCACGCGATATAACATAAGTTAACACCGCTCCTTCCCGACATGAAGCCTGTATAGGTCTGTTTGGGAAGGAATTCCACGCACCAGCATAGCTCTGTGGTAGAGTATTGGGCAGCACATAGAGGGTCCAGGTTCGAACCCCGTTCCATCCTGGATATTTTTATTTATTTCGTTTTTTTTTTCTTATGTCAAGCGATATCGGTTATGGACACCGGCGGCGGTGGCGGACAACTACGGCGCAAAAAACGGCCGTCGTGGTGATCTCAAATAAAAGACCCCGTATTAAGTAAGGGCTCGCCGAACACGCTCGTAAAACTGTCTGCACGCGGCGCTATCTTGCGTCGTCATCTCGGCTGACCAGCGACGGAAGCGTGCTTCAATAACAGTGCTTCTCCCGCGACTTGCCTGGGGCTACTGTGACCGCGTATAGCTTCGCCGCGTACACAGGATGCCATTTGGCTGCAGTTCAGCGCCCCTTGAGGAATGTCAAGTATGTACGGTGCTACACCACGCGACAGTGTTCACAGCTCGCGACGGCGAGATTCTAGGGAACATTATCGAAACCGCTGGGAATATTGTCCCCAAGAGCTGCATGTGTTGCTCCACACGTATCATTAGTGAGAACGCTAATTACCAGTGCCGGAATTCTCTGGACGCCGGCACTACAAGTACGAGCTAAAAAAATTAAGTGTCGGTGTTACTTCACCGGTTTCCTGCTGTTGTCATCAAGTGTACAATAATCTTCCGTTAACGGACGCAAGCGCAGAAAGAAATGCAAACAGTTCGTTGCATAAAACGTGCCTAGAGAAACTGCGCGAAATATTTTCCTGCATTTGTTGTTACGGAAAGGCACACAGCCGGGTTTCTTATTTTCTCACTGGTGTCTCAGCTCATTTAAATTTTAATTCATCTACTACCTCTCATTAATGGGGAACGTCTTAGCTTGGAAATGTGCTTTGCGGAATCTGCCAAAGTGGCCGAGCTGTTATGAAAGAGAAATTGACGACCAGCTCTTTTTAGCACGAAGCCACAAGAAAATCTGTACTAATTTCTCAGAAAGGAAAAAGTAACTAGTTGAAGAAAAAATTCGGCAGATTCCACGTACCTTCGGGAATCGATGTTATGCGAAGCATGCGGAGGGAAGGTTACTGGAGTGATGCAAAAAAAAATAATAATAAAGTGATGACGTCATCATATGACATTATGACAAGGGGCGGGTTCGAGCTAGTTGGTACACCATGTTCATCTATATACTTTTGCGCAAAGCTTCTCGGACAAAGGACGAAACAGACTCGGACAGGCGCAAATTGTTTGCCCCTGTCCGTGTCTGTTTCGTCCTTTTTCCAAGAAATTTTCCGCAGAAGTAGTTGGTCATCATAACGTCACAGATCGCCCAAACTCGTGGCATCACAATGAACGTCACATATCGTCGAAATTCTCGACATAATTATGGCGTTATTATGTCGTCATTCTGCCGTCGCTACGACGTCACATGATATCCTTACCTGATATCTTCGCTTGGTCAAAAGGTTGCCCGAGAACGAAGGCAGTGCAGAATGATCAGGTGATGTGCAGAAAGCTTGCAAGGCATTTAATCCTGGAGGCAGTGCAAGTAAACCATGTTAGGTGCACACAATTCTCAGAGGGAAGTGGGAGAAGATAAGCACATCGACTGAAAAAAAAAGGAAAATGGCTTCCGCCCTAAATTATCTAAGACGAATGCATTGGGACACTGTGATGTTTTTTTTATGTTTGTCCTGTGGAATGAAGTTCTTTCAGCGGTTCTTCGCACTTTACTTTGGTGAGAAGGGGGGGGGGGGTAGCGGTGTGCTGGCCCTTTATTACTCTCTGAATTTATATAGGCAATGTATCGAAGAATCTGGCGTGTTTCGCGTATTAAATAGGTGGCTGTTCTTATTCAATAACGCACCTGGAGAACTATTTCTCATTTGTATGTTCACCAACCGGCCTATGTGTGTTATGGTGTGTTTTTCTGTAGAATACATTTACCTTTTTACTTCATATGGTATCTAAATCTATCATCTCCATTCTTGAAATCTTCCTATTTTAAATGGGCTCAACACTCCACTTGCAGAACTTAAATGTAGTATTCTCAACCATACGAAGGAGTTGTGGAGCATTACAACACAAATGTAACAGGAAAATGAATTCTCAGAAGGTTTCGTCGAAACGTCTCGTGATCATGCAATAAACAACATCTCTAAGAGTTTCAAAGCCGCATAGAAGATTTAGTGAATATACGGAAATTTGACGTTTCAAAAACGTAATGCCAAACGCAAGCTGGAAGTTCGCTGACCAACGAGTTGAGGGTTTCCATACGCTCAAGAATGCTGTATGGAAGGTTTAGGAAGGTAGCCGACAACCAAATTCAAGGGAATGCGGCAACTATAGTTTCCTACAATAAAACTCTAGATGTACGCTCACCTCAGACGACTGTCACGGGAGATGTGCGTTGAGATATTTTTCCATTTGTGAGTTCTCTAGTAGATTTAGTGCGAATATCAACCCCAAAATATGGGGAACAGAACACGGGACCCGTATAAACAAAATTATCTTACACTGAAATAGTTCAGAAGAAACGTTTTTAGCCAATCCTGATACATGCCACGCTATTTGAGTCAATGGCAAATAACACTTAACCATGAGCCTCGTGAATTCGACCGGGTATTTTTAACTGTCCGCGTCACTGCTAGAACTTTTTCTTTGCGCGGTGATTAAAAGTTGGGAGAATAAGATACTAACCGCTGACGTATGGTCCACTATTCTTAAATAACTAATTTCGCGAAATCTTAATTTCATTTGACATAGGCGGTCAGACTGATACAGGCTGTGCATGCACTTTACTGGCCACTGAATGCGATTGATGCGCTGAAAGATTAGACGCCAGGATCCCAAATATATTCTCGATTACTACGCAAGAAACTGCTGTTGGAACTGTACTACAAGAGTTCCAAGCGAGAGAAATTGCTGACCAATGGTCTTTTTCTGTTGTATAGCTAACCATGGAAGAATATTTAACGCTGATGCACCCGCTTACAGGGCACCGTCTGTACGTTGTGCTTCCAACTGATATTCGATTTGCGAACTCAGCGTTTATGAAGCCATTTTTTTTACAAGAGTGCAGAATTCGCTGTTTAAATCATATGCGCTCGCTTAGTACTTCAGGAAGCACAATTATAGCACCCTGCTAACTTAAAGTTCCCTTTTACACCTCAAGTGCCAAAGCAGCACTCTAGATTAACTTTGTAGGATGGAAAACGAATGCAAGAGAAGATATCCCACTTCGTTAAGTATAATGCCAATGAAGCAGGTGGAGGCATTGTTTTTTTTTTGTCTTCCTTTTCGTCTTCCGCCTATATCTCTACTTATGGAGCAATTATCACTCCGGACAAATGTCAATACTGAAGGTCCTGACCGCATACATTTCCTTAATAAGCTGCTCACAATACGAAGATGTTTTTCTCGAAGGTTCACTTCTTGCAGCGTTACTTGTTTCTTACAGCTTCCAAGAGAAGGGTCTACATGGAATAGGGGGAATATGGAAACAGGGGGTTATAGTTTGGAAGAATATTGTCTGTACTTTCCCTGAACAGAGTCTACCTTGGCATTATGAACTCTGATATTGGCCATTTTCGCACTACTCCGGCAATTATTTGATATGAATACCTTTTTAAAAGAATTCAGATTGAGTTCACAGACGTTATAAAACTATTCCAGCAATGTCCTTACGACATTAGAACTTCGTTTAAACTGTCGTCATGCATAACCGAAGAAAAAAGCGACAAATGAAATAAGAAAATGCACAGCCATGATGTCTTTTAAATGCGAAGCATTTCTTAGCGAACTTCGGCGACTTTGAGCGTATCTATCTATCTATCTATCTATCTATCTATCTATCTATCTATCTATCTATCTATCTATCTATCTATCTATCTATCTATCTATCTATCTATCTATCTATCTATCTATCTATCTATCTATCTATCTATCTATCTATCTATCTATCTATCTATCTATCTATCTATCTATCTATCTATCTATCTATCTATCTATCTATCTATCTATCTATCTATCTATCTAACCGCCTACGACTTCGTGCTCTCCTGGCCGTATCGTTAATGGGATTTATACCAAAATTGGTATGACATAACATGACTGTATGACAAACATGAATGACGGGTCATATCATGAAAATCATGACTAACGTGTCATGAAAAGTATGATTTACATGCCATGGCCATAGGGCTCCTGTGGCCGTTTTCTTAACTTGATATATCCAAAAATTGGTACGATGAGACATTTCTGCATGACCAACATAAATGACAGGTGGTAATAAGAAAATCACGACCTACATGTCATGAACAACATGATTTACATGCCACGCTCATGGCGCGCTGACGGCCGTTTCGCTAGCTTGATATACACTAAATTTGGTATTGCGTGACGTGACTGTATGAAGAACATAAATGCCAAGTGGTCATATGGAAATCATGACATGTCATGTGCAATATGACTTGCGTGGCACGCTCATAACACTCTCGTGGACGTTTCGCTAGCTTGATATACACCAAATTTTTAAGACGAAAGCCTTTAATGTCTCATGCCGGTCGTCCGTCCGTCCGTCCGTCCGTCCGTCCGTGCCCTCAGCCGTGCCTTGGCCCGGTGCCAGGTGGGCGCCGGGGCGCGCAAACGGACGCCGGTCGCGTTGGACTCTACAGCGCTCGCGCTTTGCTTGCGTAGCGTGGCTGCGTCCGGCGTCTCTAATCATGCAAGGAGGGAGACGCGTGCATCACGTTCCATTCTGACCGACCCAGTCTCGGTGGGCGCAGCCGTTCGAGGAACACACTTTGGAATTGACAAAGAGTCCGTCAATTTAAAAGCTGGAACGCGGATGGCGTCTGCACGATGCGCCAAGCGCGAGAATACGAGTGCATGCGAAACGGGGGAAGATTGGTCTCGCGTCTCGCTGCCATTCGAGGTAAAAAATTAAGCGAACATAAGTGGCACGTGGCAACATGAAAATCTCGGCATGCATGTCATCTACAATGCCATTTACATGCCACGCTCATGGTGCACTTGCGTCCAGGTCGCTAGCTTGATATACACCAAAATTTGTATTGCTCGACATGACTGTATGACGAACACAAATGACAGGCCCTAACATGTAAATAATGATATGCATATTATATACAGGATGATTTGCTTCTTGCTGGTTGCTTCGCATTACATCGATTCCCACAGTGTGTGGGATCTGCCGGCTTTTTTTATTGCCTTTCTGCTTATTGCTGCACTACACACGAATATGTAGTCGTGTGTTAACACGAGCACATGCCATTAAACATATGCATACTCGCAAAATGAAGGGCCGTAAATGACTCCTTAGGTGCATCCGAGAAATTTCCAGTAATGCAGAGACGCAGTCAGTCCGTAGTAAGTTAGTCCGCATCAACTAATTCCAGCTGCCTATTTTTTCGACGAGATAAGTCATCCCTCGGGCATGCGACTGAATTTAGTCATAAAGAGTTGTCTAACTTTTCCTAGCATTCTCTTTTTATAGTTTGGTCAAGCCACTTGTAATATTGGAAGTGTCTCTGCTGCGAACACTATACGCTGAGCCTTTTCTAGTATCCCTTTGAAGAATAAGGCTTGACATTTCGCAATCTGAAGGGACTTGCATAGAACGTAAATTATTCCTGTTGCAAAATTTCAATCACGAGCAACTAGTGCTTCTCTTTATTTTTTATTTAAAAACAGACGCTTTTAAATGCGAATAATTTCTTAGCAAACTGCAGGCACTTTGATCGTTTCTATCTACGTATATACCTATCTTTCTAGCCGCCTACGTCTGGGTGCTCTCGTGATCGCCTCTTTAACTTGGGGTAAACAAAAATTAATAGGCGAGGGTAAGAGGGTTTGACGAATATGTCTGGCTAGTCATGACATGAATAAACAAAACACATGTCCCCCGTTTGTAGCACGAACCTTCGTGCTACAAACGGGTGGTTGTCTATTTTCCCTTTCTTAACCCTTCCGCCACCTTGCGGATTTCCGCAGAACTCATTTGCAATACATGTCATGTAATATACTACTCAGATATCTCAGGGCAGGGATGTAAAGATAGACCGACCAAGTATGCACTCATGCACCGGTATTCTTCGTCCATTGTTAAGAACACCGCAGCAAAAGGGCTCGGCTCAGCATACCCGCCATTATTGGCTTAGGACGAGACTTTCTCCCGGTTGATGGGAGGCGGTAGAAGGGGAGGAAATTGCGTGTTCAAGAAGGAGCCTCCCAGTTCGCCTTCAGCATTACTAAGCCCGTATGTATGCGCAAGCATCAAGGTGCTTCAGCGATCCGTTCAAGCGTGATGCAGGATGAAATGAATGTTCTGAAAGGACGTCAAAATAACAATGCGATTACTTTTTTTTGCGTTTACTTACCGGAACACATCAGTCGTGGAACTTTCATAGAGCGGAAAAAAACATACTGGCTCGTTCCGTGAGTCAGGGGTAGCCACTGGGTTAGGGAACGCGGTGCTTCCGTGTGGCTCACGTGGATGTGGGCTCCCTTTCGGAGACGGGCCGCCATAGATATGCACCGGGTCCGTTAATAACGAAACCCAGCACCTCTGTCCACCTCTGCGCGATCTCGCCAGCCTTGATAGTGTCGGCTCCAAGCGTTGGCGAAGTGAAACAAGTCGACTTGATCGGTGCTAGCTATTGTGAATAGAGTGAGGGGCTTTCATTCAAAGGGAAGCTCGCACGCCCGTGTGGAAGCTAAAGGGCTGGTTGAGTGCGATGAACACGCGCATGCCTTAAAAGCATGCAAGCGGAAACCCAAGGCTACGTGCTTTAACGGAGACGGGAGCGTCAACTTGAACAATGCGACGTCAATATGAAATGACTGCCTCGACAGTACAGGCTCAATTATAGAAAGCGATCGTGTTTCCTTTGTTGTTCACGGGAGCAAAATGATGCGTACTTGAAAAGTGATTTTATGGAAACAGCTTCGGTTGCATGCCTAACACGGTAACTATTTACATAACCAAATAGGAATGAAAAACCTTATTCGTAGTTTGAAATGCGTGCTTTGTTTTATTTGCCCGCTTTGAAGCTGCCCTCCGTATCAAGTGGCCTGGTGGACCTCAAGCTGCTAATTGCAGCTTTTACGGCCCGGTCATCCTCTGAATTGAGTAGCACAAATCAAATTCAATTCCATTAATTCAACTGAATCCTTATATTTCACATAAAGTCACCGTGTTAGCTTTTCATAATTGTTTAGAAGGGCGCTGTGGGGGGTCTTGCTGTTCCTTCTTTACTTGTTGACGCGCTGTACCGGATTATCGCGAATAAGCAACTAGCTCGAATCAGCACACACTTGGAGCTAGCTTTATTATAAACATAAGTAGGCGTTCTAGGAGGGCTTTCTCTTTCGTCGGGTTTTTTAATCACTGTTCCTGCCTGTGGAGGGAGAAATCAATGAGAAAATCTTTAAATTGGCAATGATTAGATTTTGGCTACATGGCTTTTTATTCGTCTTCGTTTCCTCGGATTCCTTCCTTTCATCATCAATATACCTTAAAGACACCAGGGTCAGGGTGTTATTAAAATCAGGAAATATAGCAGCCACCACGGATATGTACCTACTGCAGTGACAACTTCAGGCATGGCATGTGAGTTACGTAGAAAGTCATGATGGTCATTGGGTCTGAAGAACATTGGTTCAGTGGGGCGTTTGAGGTCTGTGCATGCCTATTGCTCCTTCTCTTCTTTTTCTTTTTCTAATTTTCACTCCTCTACAGCGTTCCCGATGTATGTACAGGCTGTCGAAGCGGAAAGGCATACGTTTAATATTCTTGCGTTTCGTGACTTTGTGCTTCGCCTCCAAGTCCAGCTCTTCGCAATGCATTAGCCATGACTCTATTAATGGCAAAGATCCGCTCGCCCAGTATGAACGTGCAACATGCCAAAGAAATCGATGCCGCCGTTAATCTTCCTGTCAACAAGAGGCAGCTGTTTTGTTTTGTTGCCTATGACATTTTGCAGTGTTTCAAAGTTCCTCTCTCTTCTGTTCTGGACAGCTAGATCTGATTGAAAGCTCAGTGATATAGGATAGGTAATGGGCCAGCTTAGGGGTGCCTCTAATGCTATTGAAGAACGACTCGTAGCTTCAAAAAAGCAGTTTACAAAGTAACAAAGCTCCACTTCATTTTGGATAAGGAAATCACAAAAAAGGGCTTGTTCAATACTGACGTATTTAACATAAATGTGGTAAATAACCTCAGAGGCCAACAAAAACCGTGTTTCACGTATTCGCCCACGGGTAATATGGCCGTCTCAAATGTTAACCCGTTGCATATAGATTCAATTTCGTGACGCTGACTCAACGCTTGCAAAACTATTGTTCTGCGCAAGCGAGGATAGCGCACACAAGGACGAACGCAAACCATTTACCGAACCGTATTTTCCATTTTCATAGAGAAAATGTCAGCCACACCTCCATCATCTGACAACATTCTATGGGACATGAATTGCCTGAAAAAAAAATTACACCATCTCCCGCTAAAGGGAACCATGTGTAGATGTGAAGCAGCGGGCGCTAACGCTTACACTGGCGGCCGCGTTGACGCTGGCGCTCATGGCAGCGTTGCGCAGGAGAGAAAACTGCGGAGGCGCAAAGCACGCAGTGATGGAGCGGTGTTTCCTACTGGAACATGCCAATCGCTGCTAATGGGCAATGAGAGACAGAAGACTCCGACTGGACACAGAGACCCGCAGTCCGTTTTTAGTTAACGAGCACGCTGAGAATTTTTATTGTTCAACAACGCACAGGAGAAATCTCCCACCGGCACCACCTTGCAGGTCAAGATCCATTGCCATATATACGGGGTGGCCAGTGAACGGTTGTGCAGCGCGAGCAGTCGGTTTTTTCAACCAAGCAACTCGCTAGCAGACGCTGCCTGCGTCGGCGTCGCGAGGCGAGAGAGGGGGGGGGCGTAGGAAAGGAGAGAGAGGGGGGGGACGCGCATGCGCAGTGGGAGTGTGGACGCTGCGGGCAGGGATGCCTAGAGGAGAGAGGGGGGGAGCTTAGGAGAGGAGAGAGAGAGGGGATGCGCATGCGCAGTGGGAGTGTGGACGCCGCTGGCAGGGATGCCTAGAGGAGAGAGGGGGGGAGCGTAGGAGGGTAGGCGCACGCGCAGTGAGGGTGTGGTTGCCGCGGGGAGGGATGCCTAGAGGAGAGAGGGGGGAGAGGAGGTTTTTTATTTTTATTTTTTTTTAAATGGTTTGCGCATGCGCAGTAAGGGAGGCCACGCGGCACACCACCACCACTGGATTAAGCTTCGCCATAAGATGCTTCACATCTAATCATCGAGTATTCCAACGACTTGAAAAGATGTCAGCACCACTCACTTTCACTTCCTCTACTAGATATCACACAACAATTACACGAATTCGATGTAAAGCCGGGAACGCTGCAAGCTGTGGTTCTCCTCAAGCCTCTACCCCTTTGTAGAAACATTTTTGAATGACGCATGCTTATTGATTCCAGATCGCCCAAACTCCGCGCATCTATCATTTCCTGCCACGCGACCCCTGGCGAGGCTGTTGACGCGTCGGTAACACGTTCCATCTTCTCAGGTAGTCAAACTCACGTGCTATTTCGGGAACCTTTGTTTAGTGCGCAGCCCTTAAGGCCTGACCACACGTACGCGTTGCAGCGTGTCAGCTTGTCGGTTTTTTGACGCGGCGTCGCGCCTTCTCCCTATGAAAGGATAGGGCGAGCGGCTACACGAAGCTGCGCGCCCTCAGTCTCCATAGGGAGAGGGGGGCGGCGCCACGTCAGAAAGCCACGCGCTGACGCGCTGCAACTCGTACGTGTGGTCAGGCCTTTAGGAGACCGTTCCTGCGTTGAGAGGCGTCGCTGTGGACGTGAGTCGCTGGGCAAACGAGGATGAAAGAGAGCGAACGCGGAGATCAGCGGTGGACGAAAGACGGTATGATCCAGAAGAGCGCGAGGAGGAAGGAATGACAGTGGCGAGACGAGCGGTTCCGCGGCTGCCGCCCGCAGCGCCACAGTAGTGCCCACCGGGGTGCGTCAGCTGTAGTGGAACGCACCCACGTGCTGCCTTACGTGGTCTCCCAGTTACGAGGCGGTCGCGCTGCGCTGTGTTTGCGGCCTGTTGATGTGAAATGGGCTGTACGAAAAAATCCGCCCCACTCGGGCTACTCACGGCGTTTCCTTCTTAATGTAAACCGCGTACCTATATGCAAAATACTCTCAGACAGTTTTTTTCTGAGCAATGAATCCAGAGGTGCGCGCCGCCGAAGCAGAATCATTTGCCTCAACTTATTCCTTATCAAAACATCCAAACATCTGCTCTCAGAATTCACATTAGGCAGCATAAAAATCATCGGTGAATTGTTTTCTTCCATGTATTTCACAGGCTAGGGTTCGTTTATCTTATTCTTCTAGCGGCTATTATCTTAGGAAGTACCCCATGCCTATCGGGGATAGTTCTTCAAATGCTTTCTCCTCTCTCCCATGCTCTTCGCTTAATTGAAATTATTGATAAAGATGTCTCACTCTCCTCTGCTTTTTTATTTACTGCAAGCTTCAAGTCGCAAACAGTCTCGAGAAACACTAACAACATGCACTTCGACGGTACGCAGTTGCTCATGGAGCCAAATGATTGCTAGCGCACGGACTCTAACTCACCATAAAAAGCCTCTGTGCTCGACCTAGTTATGCTGGGGACTTCTACTGCCTATGCAACTAACTTTATTCATAACATGCGCTAGAGAAAGCACCTCGAAAAGACAAATGCGCTTTCAATGTATCCTTTTAATAAACTACAGCAAGTGAATGAAATTGGGCACGCTTTATATATCTTCTACGAATTCTTCACAAAGCAAAGCGTGGGTTGAACCAGAACACGGATAGGCGAAGTAAGGATTCAATGAGTGACTGAATGAATTAATGAAAACATATAAAAATTGAAGGACACTTTGTACATTCCAAAGTGTGTTCGGCGAAAGCGTGTGGCCATTCCACTGATTATGCCATGTCTTTTTTCTTTTACACTCTCAGTGGCATAAGACACAAACCTAATGGGTGCGTGTTTTCTTCTTTAATTTTTTACCGCGAATCGCAGCGAGACGCGAGACTCATCTTCCTCCGTTCGCATGCGTTAGTATTTTCTTGCGCTTTGCGCATCGTGCAAACGCCATCCGCGTTCCAGCTCTTAAGTTGACGGACCCTTTGTAAATTGGAAAGTGTATTCCGTGAATGCCTGGGTCCATTGAGACGGCGTCGGTCAGAATGATTGCAAACTCTGGTCACAGCGACGCTACGCAAGCAAAGCGCGAGCGCTATAGAGTCCGACGCGACCGGCGTCCGTCTGCGCATCCCGGCGGCCACCTGGCTCAGTGCCAGAGCTCGGATGGACGGACGGACGGACATGGACGGATGAACGGACGGACGGACAGACGGATGGATGGACGGACGGACGGACGGACGGACGGACGGACGGACGGACAGACAGACAGACAGACAGACAGACAGACAGACAGACAGACAGACAGACAGACAGACAGACAGACAGACAGACAGACAGACGGACGGACGAAGGTCGGACGGACACCGGACGGACGTGAGCATGAGACATTAAAGACTTTCGCCTTAAAGATTACACCATCCACCGCTAAAGGGAACCATGTGTAGATGCGAAGCAGCGGGCGCTAACGCTTACACTGGCGGCGGCGTTGACGCTGGCGCTCATCGCAGCGTTGCACAGGAGAGAAACCTGGGGGGCGCAAAGCACGCAGTGATGGACGGTTGTTTCCTACTGGAACATCCCAATCGCTGCTGGGCAATGAGAGACAGAAGACTCGGACTGGACACAGAGACCCGCAGTTCGCTTTTAGTTAACGCGCACGCTGCGAATTTTTCATCGTTCGACAACGCACAGGAGAAATCTCCCACCGGCACCACCTTGCAGGTCAAGATCCATTGCCATATATACGGGGTGGCCAGTGAACGGTTGTGCAGCGCGAGTAGTCGGTTTTTTCAACCAAGAAACTCGCTAGCAGACGCTGCCTGCGTCGGCGTTGCGTGGCGAGAGAGGGGGGAGCGTAGAAGAGGAGAGAGGGGGGGAGGGGACGCGCATGCGCATTGGGGGTGTGGTTGCCGCGGGGGGGATGCCTAGAGGAGAGAGATGGGGGGAGGGGACGCGCATGCGCAGTGAGGGTGTAGAAGCCGCGGGGAGGGATGCCTAGAGGAGAGAGAGGGGGAAGCGTAGGAGAGGGAGGGGCAGGGGACGCGCATGCGCAATGGGGGTGTTAGCGCCGCGGGAGGGATGCCTAGAGGAGAGAGGGGGGGAGGGGACGCGCATGCGCAATGGGTGTGTAAACGCCGCGGGCGGGAGGGATACCTAGAGGAAAGAGAGGGGAAGCACAGCAGAGGAGGTGCGTGGGGAGGGTTTGCGCATGTGCAGTAAGGGTGGTGAGGACGCACACCACCAGCACTACCGCCGGACGGACGGACGGACGGACGCCGGACGGACACCGGACGGATGGACACCGGCCGGACGGACACCGGATGGACGTGAGCATAGACATTAAAGGCTTTCGCCTTAATATTTATACGCCTGCAGTGGCTGAAAGGCATGTTGCATGCGCCCAAGGGGCACGGACAAAGTACACATGTATAGCCCGTTGTTCCGAAGCCTTGCCAATGGGCTGCCTCGAACAGCAAAGCCACCACCATCGTAGTGTGTACCCCCCTTTATACAACTGGAGTCTGGTTACACATGCGCAGTGGTGTACACCCATTCATCACCGCAGTGGATAACCGAGACGAGTGTCAGATATTGCGATGAAAACATAGCATGCTCTTCCTCGTATGCCTAAGAACTACCATAACGCCATCGGTCAGGTGGCCGACATTCAGCTGCTTCTTCAGAGCGCCACTCATGGTTCCTGCGTGCCCTCCGGGCTTGGCTGCTGTTGTGTAGTCGGTGAAAACGTCGGCGTCATGTGACAGTTCGAAGTCCGTAGCTGACTCCTTGTACGGCCGAGACAAAAGTAGCGCAAGTGGACCGAATGCACGTACCGCAAGACGCTTTTCAGCTAACACTAAATAGGTGCATATAGATTTATCTTTCAACACTTTCGCCATCTACCAAATCACAGTCTCTCCTCGCATTAATCGCACAAGGACGCATCAGCTGACAAAAAACAAAGAACCATGCGACGCTTGTCTGCATATGCTTTCGCTTTCTATGCTTTGCCACTCAAAAGGCTGTTCACGTCTAGTCATAGTAACGATAAGCCCGTAGTCAATTTTCGCCGTAGAATCTAGGCGGTATTGCTGCGTTTTACCTGTTCCTTTTCTTTCACCACACATTTGCTATTTAAGAGTTATCTTATTTGTTTGCACAGCTCGCTTGGCCGCACTGTTAGGTTGTGGATGATACGGTGGAGTGTGCGTGTGTGTGAGAGAGAAAGAAAGCAGAAAATTCTTCAGGAATATATGAAAGCGCCAATATGCTACTCTGTATGGGGAAAGTATAGACTACGTATTGAGGAAAACAGGGTTACATCAGCAGGACGACAGGAAAATAAATTATAGGCAAAAAGATTATAATATCTGGCGTTTTACGTTCCAAAACCACGATATGATTATGAGGGACTGCAGAGTGCAGGACTCCGCAAATTTTGAGTAAATTGTGTTCTTTAACTTGCGCTGACATCGCACAGTACAAGGCCCCTACCATTTTTCTCCATCAAAATGCCACCTCCGCGGCCGGGATCGAACCCGCGACCTTCGGGTCAGTAGCCGAGCACGCAATGGTTGCGACGTAAGCCACTTTACAGTTCATCAATTACGTTAGTGTCCTCGAGGAACATGAACAGAAGTTCTAAAATTTGACGAATCTGAGATGATGAGCACATACTGAAAAGTAACTTACCGAGTTCTAGCCGTACTTAATGAAGGGAGCATATATCAATTTTGAAACAGGTTGACATCGAATGATGTGACGTCGAATGATGACGTCATCATGTGACACCGTCACTTAGTCAAATGTCGGCAGATCTCGGAGTCAGTTAAAAATAAGTGAGGTGCTGAAGGCTTCAAATGGCTCCAATTCCAGGAGCATAGTTAAAGAACACTCGGTGCACAAAGCTTTGGGGAGGGGGGGGAATAACTGCGGTTGAGGAGAATTCTATTGGAAAGAGAAAGACGAAGAAGTAGATACTTTCGCCGTTAAGTCGTCTTAGGTAGATGTACAAGGGACCGTGCAACGTTTTCTATTTGCCCGTTGTTAAACGTGGACACTGACAGCGATTTTGACGTGAAAGCTGTTTGTCATTGACGTGTGACAGCATGCTCGGGTGCGCCACATGTAAGTTGAATTTCTTTCGCATCATCATATATCTAGCGTACTTTCAACTGCCAACAACCTGTTATACTTATTGAAAGCTCCGTTGCATGGACAGAACCTGTGCCATCTTATTTTCCCGGCGAAGCAAGTTGTGCAGAAACTACAGCGTAACATCTAAAAATGTTTGCGTAAAAATGTACCATGCCCCTTCACAAAGCTCGTAGCTGCGTGGCAATCCATGGCTTAGAAGCAGTCTTTATGATCAATGCCTCGTAGGTGGTTGGGTATCACCCACTGGTATCTCATTCGTGTCCTATATGTTACCTTTTGTTGGAACACTTTGCGCTTTTCCGCAGTGACCTTGATACCATGTTCCTACAGACGCATGTGCACTCGCTAGACACTTTGATGGCAATCATCGTAGTTACCGCCAGCTATAATTACGCCTTCAAGCCCGAAGGTGTTGAAAGTAACAGGCGTCAGCATAGATACCGGTGCTGAACCAACCCTGCAATCCTCACAGAATTTGTTCCATCAACGCTTGAAACACGGTTATTACACGCCTTTGTTTAAGGTAAGAGCTGGCACGGTAAAGAGCCCATAGGCGTGTTGAATGTGAGCAGTTCTTGAGCATGCGCATCTATTTCGAGCTGCAGATAAGCCTTATGTCTCGCTCACGCAGAAACATTAGGAGGCGGCAGCCAGAACCACCGCAGGAGCTCTTTCTGCGCTGATCGGTCCCGGATCTATTTTTCCGGCAGAGTCCGCCGGATTACCTCCCCGCGAACGAATCAGAGCGTGAGTCGAAAATTCGAAAAACGGCGGCGCACTTGATAGCCTGTAAGTGTAGATGGCCAGTTCGATAGCCTGTAAGTGTAGATGGCCGGTTCGATAGCCTGTAAGTGTAGATGGCCGGTTCGATAGCCTGTAAGTGTAGATGGCCGGTTCGATAGCCTGCAAGTGTAGATGGCCGGTTCGATAGCCTGTAAGTGTAGATGGCCGAAAATTTGACTATTACACGCTCAGAATATCGAGGGTTGGAATGTAAACGCACTCCGTAGTTCGAAGGCTGATGTTTGGACCTGGTCTACAAGGCGTGGGTGCGAGTTTCTACTCCCTCTGCAGACAACACGCCAAGTATTCCTACGGCACCACCGTGAATCTTAATGCATCGGTGTAAAAGAGCGCTACGAGAACAACATTTAAAATCACATTTAAATATCTGGGCAATCGATAGCTGAAGATATACTTCACTTTTGAAAAGATACCTACCTCTTGTGAAAAGGAAGCTAAAATGAGGAAAAAAGAAGGCGTGGGAAGTGAAAAACAAAAACATGCCAAATCTATATCGTGCAAGATGCTAAATGTCTCGCCAATTTTTTTTTTTTCGTACAAGCGTAAGAGCCAGCAACAGCACTCTGGTACAGTCAGTCTTCGATGGCTGGTACGTTCACCGATACACACATTTTATATTGACGTCTGCTTTTAATCATTGCGGAAGTAAATGCCAAATTGAACTCTTCGTGAAATGCCTTCTGTTAACAATAAGAATGTAATAATCATTATACCGTACGACAAAACAGCATTATCTGCAGCTAATGTAAAGAAGCCTAATGAATGCCTAAAACATCAGCTCTGCCTCCATGAAAGCCGGAATCCTCATGCAGGAATACAGACCGCCCTCGGAGAGACGTGATGGCGCAAAATGTGTACGCACTAACCTATACTGCGGTATGCAAAGTTAGCTCTATAATTTCTTCGGCTGATCCCGAATGCTAGCGGGGAAATGAGGCCCGCACTCTACGCAAGCTATGCTTCGCCCGCAATAAAAAAGTAAAAAAGAAACGTCCTATTCCCACTCTCTTTTATTGCGATAGCAATTATATGGACACTCTCGGCTGATTTTTCGCCGTCATGTCCCATATATATATATATATATATATATATATATATATATATATATATATATATATATATATATATATATATATATATATATTTAAGTAAAAGCCACGAAAAAAAATACTCGCGGGTAACAGTGCGGGAGCGGGGGGCGACAAACGCCGCTGAAGCGGGACATCAAACGAGCCGGCCCACCTCTGTCGCTCCGAGGCGTATGCGATAAGATCCCCCCGCCTGTTCGACGAGCCGGGGAATGCTCAAGGAGAGGAAACTCCCCGCGCGTCTTTAACAAGCGCGGAAAGACGCGAGTGGGGGGGGGGGGGGGTGTCCCTCATGCAGCCACTGCGACCTTTGGTTTCAGGAGCGCGGTCGTCGCTGGCGCACGCGTTACCTCGCAATCTCAGCAGCCGACAGCGGGCGGCTGGCTCCTGCGTGCTCCGCTTTCAACACGAGGACATTATGCGAACAGTGTCCCTGGAGCGGCCGTATGCTCTTAAACCAGCATTTTGTAGAGTTGCGTGAGATCGGATCCAAAAGAGTGAGCTGCCAGCCTCACTTCGATTAACATTAGAATTTTTTGCTATCGCATTCACTACTTCACCCTTGCGGTGAAACTGTGATTTTTTTAACTATGAAATATATTTTTCAGTTTTGTAATCATATCTCTGAGCCAGAGATGTCATGCTTCTAGAAACGGGCGCAAAAGCTAATCTTTCGGCGGGCGAAGGAGGGAAAACGAAACAAAAATCAACGAGCAACAGCTCTTGCGAAGTGCGCAGCGAAAATAAGGCTCTCAAAAGAAGATGTTTTAGAATGAAAGCGAATCAATCATTGGCCGAGCTTCGAGATACCTGCACAAAGAAAAAAAATCACGCCATATCCACGAAGTGAATGATGATGAGTGGGCGAAGCTCGATCGTTTTCATCCATGGCAGAAAGAGAATGTGTGGTCTGGAACGCGCTTATACTTCATGGTCATCAGCGTCATCGTCATCGTTATCACGTGTAGTGGGTACATTCCACTATACTGGAACGCGCTTATACTTCATCGTTATCGCGTGTAGTGGGTACATTCCACTATACCGGAACGCGCTTATACTTCGTCGTTATCACGTGTAGTGGCTACATTCCACTATACTGCGTCATTGTCATCTTTATCATGTGGATTGGGTACATTCCACTACACGTGGCTACATACGTACCTACCTGCTACTACTACTACAGAGGGAGGACAGACCCACACCCTAAGGAGCTTCGCCCCTAAAATCACGCCATATCCACGAAGTGAACGATGTCATCGTCATCGTAATGACGTGTTGTGGGTACATTCCACTATACTGGAACGCGCTTATACTTCATCGTTATCACTGTAGTGGGTACATTCCACTATACTGCGTCATCGTCATCTTTATCACGTGGAGTGGGTACATTCCACTATACGTGGCTATCTACCTACCTACTACTACTACGACAACTACAGAGGAGGGACAGACCCACACCCTTAGGAGCTTCGCCCCTAAAAAAATATCCAGTTCCTCAACGAACCGCATGAGTCAACTTGCCGCTCTTTTATCTCCGTAGACAGGCTGGCTGTACTTCAGAGAATATAGGCGCACAGGCGCCTTTTTGGCAAAACCAACCGAGTACACAAACACAAGGTTCTTTCCGAGTTTATTATGCTTCTAATAGCGCTATGTACTGGGATTAGGTCATTTCGAGTCACCGCTAAATACCGCAACACAATCCCATGAAGAAACGAATGCATGCGTACCATGTCAGTCATTACGTTGGGTGTCAGTGCTTTAGCTTCTATATTCCCTGGGAGATTTCTGAAGTTTGTCGAGAAAATCACAGATGGGCCAAATGAACATGGCAGGGTTTATCAGGGGAACTTTGCAGTATCTTTTTTCAATTTCTAACAAGTGACTTTCGTTATCTCATTATTTTTTGTGTCACACGTGTCTCCCACCGAAATAGAGAAGAATAATTGAATTGATTATAACTGAACTAAATTTGTGTTTTTTGGTCCATTGCAATAGTGATGACATGCACGGACCATCAACTAGAGCAACGTGGAATTCACAAATGTGTAGATATTTGTGATTAACTAGTTCCCTGCGGAGATTATTAACCTTAAAGAGACACTCATAAAAAAAATTGGCCGCGTATCTGCGTGCTTCGCTGCAAATGTCATCGAAAGACGATAGTCTTCTTCCGGTCGTACTATATGAGTCCTGGTCTCATCCGCGGCCACCTGTGATGCTGTTCTTGACCATTTCCGTCCTGGCATGACCAAGCGTCTTCTCGCCGCAAGCGCGGTGTTTTTGGCACCGTGTAAAAAGCTGAGAAGTCGCGCAGAGCGACCACGAAAAGAGATTCTCTTGTTTGCAGCGACGGGGGGCAGACTGCGCCAGCTATCGTGCGTCGGATGAAACACGCGGCACTTCGCGCGACCTCGGAGATGGACGATGGCTCTTCGCTTTTGCGAGGCAGCCCGCATTTTCAGCGCAGCCTAAGAAACACTAGGGTCTTTAGAATTAAGTATCTATGTATTTGCTATAAAAGAACACACCACTTAATACTTCCGTATTGTTGTTGCGCCTCAGATATGCGTAATATTAGCTTTTTGATCGACAATGTTCACAAGTATGCAAGAAAACGACTGTTCAAGATGGCTGGGCGTTCATAAAGTGGTTAAACTTTGGCCGAGTAGCTGAATCGTGTGACGTGCCGACAAACAGAGAAACAGACCAAAATTTCTCCATTTAAGTATCCCAAGAAAGACTATCGTCTTTAAAAAGATTTTTCTTGTGCTAGCCAATTGTTCTTTACCAATGCCTCAATCACGGCTCTGGCTGCGAACAGACGCTTAGTAAGCGAGATCACGCGCGAAAAGAAAAAAATTACATCCATCTCCCGCGAAAGGGAACCATGTGTAGATGTGAAGCAGCGGGCGCTAACGCTTACACTGGCGGCGGCGTTGACGCTGACGCTCATCGCAGCGTTGCGCAGGAGAGAAAAATGGGGAGGCGCAAAGCGAGCAGTGTTTCCTACTGGAACATGCCAATCGCTGCTAATGGGCAATGAGAGACAGAAGACTCCGACTGGACAGAGACCCGCACTCCGCTTTTGTTAACGCGCACGCTGCGAATTTTTATTGTTCAACAACGCACAGGAGAAATCTTCCTACCGGCACCACCTTGGAGGTCAAGATCCATTGCCATATATACGGGATGGCCAGTGAACGGTTGTGCAGCGCGAGCAGTCGGTTTTTTCAACCAAGAAACTCGCTGGCAGCGCTGCCTGCGTCGGCATCATGAGCGAGAGAGGAAGCGGAGGAGAGGAGAGAGGGGTGACACGCCAGCTTGAAGCTGCCGCACCAATCACCGTGACGTCATGGATTTTGACGGCGTGAAATAAAGCCTACATGGTTTCTAATCGGTAAAAGTGAAAATGAAGAAGGCTGTCCTCTGTGTGGGCCAGAGAGTTAACATACCATGTTTCAGAAAACTCGTTGAGCTAATGTCGTCAATATACAAAAAAAAAAAACTTTGAAATCCATGGGCCACAGAGGTTTCCGCGCAAAATTCACAAATGCAACTTTGTCCAGGAATTTCTTCCCTCAATAAATAAAGCTAAAATGGTGAAATTAACCTCATTACATTCTCTACAGTGTAGTTTAATAATCTAAATTGATTCATTGTTTCACTTTAGCATCACTTCAGCACAAATTCCGGTTCTAGTTTGCATCCCAAGAAACGTTTTCGAGGGACACTGCGGGTTGTGCACGCGTTTTAAATGCACGAATAAATATTTCTATAGAACACTAAAAAATGACAATAAACAACGCATAATCCTATGGGGCTATCAGTGCTGAAAACATCTGCATCGAGAAACGGCTTTCGTGATTGCTACATTAAATCAGGTGGCGGTGCACGCCTCTGCATACACAAACCAGAACTAATAAATTTTATTTCTTTAAACTATTTTACAGCGGAGCTGCTAAGGTTTTGTTACACCATGTGGTGTCACCAGAAAACTATCATCTTCAACCAGCACGCCTTCTCTTCGTCCTCTTCCTTCATCTCCTGGTTTGTTTCCCAGAACACGTGAGCCAATTTGTCCGGCGTGGAATGCAATAACTCTGGTGGGAGAGAGAACGAGTACAAAGAGAGAGAGAGAGAACGAGAGAAATAGAGGGAAAAACAGAGAGAGCTATAAAGACAGAGAAGAAAATAGAGAGAAAGCGAAAGAGAAAGAAAGAAATAAAGGAACAATGAAACAGGCAAAAACAAAGAGATAGAAGGCTAGAGGAACAAAAAATACTGAGAAAGAGAAAGGAAAAACTGCACAAAGAGCAAGGCAGAGAAAGAAATAGGTAGAGAAAGAAAGAAATAGAAATAGAGACCCGAACAATGTGATAGGAAAAACCATGCCGAAAGAGAAAAACAGAGAGTAGAGGAAGACAGAACGGGATACAAATAAAGCGAAACAAGGCATGTCCTCCAGATTCGCAGTTCCTTCGGGCTTGGCACTTACTAGTGTGAAGCTCCCTACATTTTTCTTTTTTTTCATATATAGACCAGAGACAGCTCGTTGCCAAGCGGGCAACGCGGGCAGTCAAAGCCAGAGGTTTTCCAGAACTAGAGAGCCCTCCCATCTCAGGCTGATACGACGCTTCTCTCGGAACACTGTTTCGAGAATAAAAGTTCATTTGTCTCTCTCTCTTCCTTACTACACATCTTCTGTTTTCTTTTAACACAAAAGTGTTTTATGTCGGGGTCCACCAAGACTTCAGTGACGTATTTCCGTCACGGAAATGCCGTCGACAAAAATACACACCATAGGATAGCAAACAGAAATAGCTTCATCAACGGGAAGCGAAGCCATGACTTGTCGGTCAGCGACAACACATGCCAGGGCGCGATATGCAGTGCGCCATACGGTCACTTATCCAGGTGACTGTACAAACGCGCCTTTTACATCTACGACTTTCCTCTCACGGCGCTCTTTGGTCGGCGGGGTGGTGATGATGACATCTTCACTCTACCGCTCCCCCTCTGGGAGCGGTAGAGTGAGGTAATGCATCATCACCGCGGCCTCCTCGATACGCTCCTGCAACGCGTCTTTTCAATGCGTCCGCCCCTATTCGGCGCCTTTCCAATAGGCCTAGGACAATTTTTTCAACGCTTAACACACCGCAAAGTGGTGACCTTAGCCCAAGGGTTGGCCTCGGTCATAGCATTTATCCGCGCCAAAAATAGCTCTGCGGCACGCGCGTGCCTCGCCCTGGCTTTAACACCGCGTTCCCCGCTTATGCTCGCCGCGAGAAAAATCGGCATGGGACAACAGGGCAGACACGACCTGCTTTGCGTTTTCCTCTAGTCCGGTCGTGGTGTTCAGTAACTCGATAGCATGCTGCAGGGATGGTTAACTTAAGCCCCTGTTCTGCGTCTAATCAGCGACACTCTTCTGGCTGTCACACCGCATTCTCTGATTACGCTGTTGCCGTTACCTACTACAGTTACCACAAGGGTTTGTTTATTCATTGATCGTGGACTTTCGTCGTCGGGATGCATATGTACCATTAAGCTTCCACGTCGATCCATCCACCGTTAAACGTGCTATAGCTGGCAAGCAGCAATAAACATTGTGAGAGCTCTGAATATAAATGTACAGTAAATATTCAACTACTTCTGTATGGACAGGTTTTATTTTCCGTGTTATACTGGTTCCTACGACTGGAGGGATCGACATTGTTTTTTCGCCCTCATCTTGCTATATTTTGTGGACAGCTCTTAACAGGCGTAAAGTGAAAAGAATTTGCTTATGTAAATTAGCTGTCGTTCACTTCCCCATAATGAGCCCGAACTTTTTAATGATGTTCGTTCTTTTATCGTAGGAGAGCTATTCCACGACCTCTTCTAAATGTCGTGCTCAACGTGGACTCGTTGAATGCGTGATCTCATGCCCTTCACGATATCCACTTAATATTCTTAAACCAGAACATTATTCCCAGAAAAGGCAATAACAACAGAAGTAGTCTTCTATGCAAAGGAGGTTTCATTCGCTGCTTTTCTTGAGCATTTCGTTTATCTCATGATAGCTATCTGTACAACAGGAAACTATTCTGGTCAGAATAAAGCGATGCCCAGATTGAATCGAGCGAAACAAGCAAGAAAAATGAAATGGTGATGAGATTAGATGCGTACCATGTGTTAGCGGTGCTGCCGGGAGCCCGCGGAGCTAATTCTCCTGGCGTAAAATCAATTACAGTTCAGCACTCGTAGGGTATCACACAAGAGCAGTGGGAAAATAGCTGTCCCGTTTTGCAGAGAAGGAAGGGCCAGCGAACTCTTCATGAAGCTTGGAATTCAATTTCCCTTTCCTAAATTAGAGCTGGGGATTCCAAAGTGCTCAGGGGGCGATCAGCTTCAAATGATCCGAGCCAATACATGACGACATAAGGATTAAATGCGTGGGAGTTTGACTACTAAAACTACGGAGGCTATTTTCTATTGACCGACATTCTGGGCAATCCGAGACGAGCTCGCTTGGCTTTAATTCCTTCTACTGAAAGAATTTATGCTCTGTTATGTAGGGTCTTAATTAAGAAGTAAGAAAGCTACGTTTATATATATGGCTAATTCATATGTGTAAGTACAGGTATGCGTTCAAGCTGACAAAGTTTGTGAAATGTATGGAGAGCTCGAGTGTTTCGGCACGTAACGGTCTAACAGAGAAAAGGAGAGCAAAACAGATGTTAGAATGCGGTATGTTCCGGTTACTTAAAAAAAAGTATTTAACGGTTCTTTTTATGGAAATGTGGTAACAACTGCAACTTGCTACAGGCACTGCATCTGTTCATTTATTCGGTCTATATGCTAAGGCTATGGATGAATACCATGTGTATATGTATTCGTCTGATTGACACAAAACAAAGCCCATCTCATATAAAGGAGCCCGCATAGAAGCATGCATTTTGCAAAACGCGGCAGTTAACGCATTTACTCATGAGTTCTTTGACGTACTCAAAACGTGTTCTAAAGAAGAGAAACAGGTCGCATAAAGAATAAGTGTTTTCACGTATAATCCCTTTACGGCTGGAATTCTAATGTCTTCCGGAAAAATTACTAACATACTGCCACAAATATTAATTAGGGATTTTAGGTCAGCTGGACTGCAGATAGAGCGCTGAAGACCATCCGAAGGAGCTGTGTTCTTTATAAGAGGCTATACAAGGTGCATTATATTGTTAGGTATGGCAAAAGACCACACGCGGCAATGTGAATCCCGTAACCATGTTAGTTGGCGCGTATGTTTGATGTTCTCACAAAAAAAAAAAAAAAACGCCGTAAGGTAGGTCTTGGGATGTGAATTTGAAAAGAGAAAAGGCAGTCTACACAGCCGCAGTATACACAGCAACATTACGTAGAGAGCGAGAAAGAAAGACAAAGCGATAAATTCTTGTCGAAAAAAGTGTTTCACGAAGGCTGGATTCAAACCCGCGTACTCTCAATTTGAAGGCGAGCATCCTGCGGGATTCGATCCAGCGTACTCTCAGTTACTAGGCTATCCCAGGCACCCTTTTCAGAGCAAGGAATAGCCTTGTATAGCACTGTGTAGCAAGGAGGTGGGAAAGACAATTCTGAGCATGAGGAGGAGAGTGCAATGATGTGGAGGAGAGAAAGGATGAGGGAAGAGAGTAAATACTTGCATAGAAAGAATTAGAAAGAGAGAAATACAGAGAAAGAAATAAAGAAGGAGAGATAATCAAAGAATAAAAACAAGAAAGTGGAGGGACAGATAGAGAGAGGAGAGGACAGAAAGAAGGAGGAAGCAAGCGAGAAATAGAGAGAGGAAAAAAAGGCATGAAAAAGGAAGAAAGATAGAAAACACAAGAATGATAAGGAGGTCGAGAGAGACATTAAATAAATCAAGTAGAAATAAACTGAGAGAAAAAAGGCAAAAAAAAAAAACAAAGAGAAGAAAGAAACAACCAATACAGGAAAAAAAAGAAAAAAATTAGGGGGACTCCTAAGCTTCGCCTTTAAGAGTTGAACGCGATAGCGATATCCTGTCCCAGTGCGTACATCAATCCCTTGGTGCATACTATGTAATGGGTAGGATGTTTCAAACCACGAGCAATTATGCGCGGTGAATGCGGGAAATGTTTTCGAACTTCCCATGCACCCGCTACGTGGTCTTAAGGGAATACGCGCAGTAACGTGTGTGCCTTTTGTAATGGGTGGACCGGCTTTGAACCCCAATGTCGTTATGATATTCACATCTTCTGACGCCCGATGGCAGTGTACGCTTGTACCACGCAATATTACTGCGATATTACATGTTGTATTGTGACGCCTGTATACAAGACGCGTGTGTTTGTAAAGCATGAAAGTTATTTTCACCGCATTTCCAAGCAGAGGAAGTTATTTTCAACGCAATCCCAAGCAAAGCCATGGCTCTGTGGTAGAACACCTGCTTGCCACGCAGACGGCCTGGGTTCAATCCTCAACTCGGACGCGGAAATTTTTATTATTTATTTTATTTGCACCTTTCTCGATTTTTCGGTCACGGACAAGATGATGATTTTTCGCTCACTACCAACGACACCGCCGCCGACGCCGAAACCGACGCCGGAATTTCTGCGAAACGAGCTCTTTAACGCTGTCGCGTTAAAATTGCACAAAACTCAGAAAAAGAGCAAACGCCAGGGTTACATAGGTGTCCATTCGCTCCGCTGTCTTTTTAAACATTGTGCGTACAGAGCAACCTAGACTAATTTTTCTTTCGTTTATAACTTGGTGCTTGACGGTGATCTGTAGTATTTAATTTGGCGATATGTAACGTCTGAGGGCGACATATGGAACATTCATCGCGTGGTGATGATTTGTTTCATCACTAACGTTGACGCTGACGGCGCTAGATGCCAACCCCGACGGTGAATTTTCGCGTTTAATGAGACATGTAAGGCCTTTCGGCTTTGTAGGAAAAAAAATGTAAATACCATGCTAGTTTTCCAGGGCAAAATGAACTTAAATTTTCGTTGATCGCCATCGTAGATTTATCGTAAATCAAATTTTAAACGCAAGAGGAGCCTAGCGTTCGTAATATCTGACCACCTATATTTCAAATTTTAATAGCACTACGCGTCCCCAGTGTGCATTCGGAGTATTTAATTGTGAAACTACTAGCCCAGGAACACCTGCTAAAAAAATGCTCACCATAGCTGTTGGTCAAGCGTGCGAAGCCAATAAGAATTGTGTACTGTGTGGTTAGAAGATAGTAATCTTTTATGTTCAGTAACTATATTAACATTCGATTGAATTAGATTACTCATGCTGCAAACACAAATCACGATAAGTTACCGCTCTTAAGCTACGGTTTGTGTACGAATATAAAATGTGCATGGACATTTGCACTTTTTCTATAAGCAGTAGGAAATACTGCAATTTTATATGCGAAGCCGTCCGTTCGTGATGAACCACGATATTGACTGAAGGAGCAAAAGCGAACTTTTAAAACATAATGATGAAACATTAAAATAATTTTGAAATACTGTGCTAGTTTTCCAAGAAAGATGTACGCGCCTGAATTTCCATTGACATTCAAATATTTATTACATACTACAGGACGTGTTTACTATACTGAACACGAGTCCACTGAAGGAAACTATAATGGCTTACTTGTTGGCATAACTGCAATATTTTACGAGTAATTAACCACTGCGTGACAAAGAAAGAAAACTAACAGGGTCCCGTATTCCCTCACCTAAGACGACCAGAAGGTTAAAGCCATCTTCTTTTTCGTCTCCATCAATGTAGCGATTCTCCCCCGGCAACTTCCAAAAGCTTTCTGTACCTAACGTCCTTTTGCACTAGCTCCCATTGTCATGCGAGCACATCATCATGTAACGTCCCATTATGTGCCGTCGTGACATCTTTGCGAAATTCGCGATCTGTGACGCTATGATGATGTTAAACGACGATGGCATTATGATTTAATCGTCATTTTTGAATTAATTGCATTGAAGCCGCCGTTGCAGCTCGCCGACGCCGCCGACGGTCAATTTTCGAGCTTGATGACTCCTCGAAGGTTTAAACAGGGACAAAGAATGAACCCGTTTTTCTTTTGGCGCCTCTCTTCATTTATGTGGGCTACGAACTCTCCCAGTGCTCATCTGTACGTTTTTGAGAAGCCTTACTAGAGTGCCCCGACTGCCCAGTTCAATCATTTCGCAACTTTTCCTTGTAAATCGTGCAGAAAGTATTTGAATTCAATGTGCAATTATGTCAATTATGTATATATTTCTTAAATAGGTTCCGCAAGAATCGCGCGTGATCATTTGGAGCTGCTGGGAGGTATGCGAAATGTTTTAGTAGAGAAATCTCTAAACAAGTATTGTCAGCTGTCTTCAATGCTGCGACTGTGTTTTCACATTCAGTCATGATTTCTAAAACCGTGAACTGGGCTTGATTAGTTTGAGAAGACAGCCGCACTTCCAACAAAGCACTTCCTTTGAAAACACGTTTATGAAAAAGCGCATGATTTTTGAAATGG
>JALIZH010019071.1:0-20000 GCA_030522465.1 Rhipicephalus appendiculatus | reverse complement strand
CGGCATTAACGAAAGCGCAGGAAAGCTGACGTTCCTGCGCACGTAAGCAACGGGATCACCATGTCACGGACAATGCTAAATTCCATATGTCTGCTACTTTCACCACTTCTCACCCTGTTACCCACGTTTTTGTTATATTCCATTTTCATGAGTGCCATATGTATCACAGTTTCACTTAGGTGTTGCTTTAATTCGAAATCTCATCATCACTTTTGCCAAACGTTTCACATATGTTTTCTTTAGATTGCTGTTTTCGTTGCTTTACACCTGTTTCTTGTTAGTTCTTTTAGCGCATTGTTATTTGCTGTTTACACATGTTTCTTTTTATTTCATCGAGTTCTTTTAACGCATTGTTCTTAAATGTCATCCCTGTACATAATCACCCATGTTATCACGTTTTTTCCTTTCCGTGACTGTGTGAAAATTCCCTTTATTACTGCGCCGACTTCGCCGGACATCATTTTTTACATATAGTCATGTTTATATCACATCGCACTTTTACCTATGCTGACTTGTCTGATATATGTGCGATATTAGATACTAGTTAGACACGTGTTTGGGGGCCCCCCTGTGTATATATAAGCAACACATTCAACGTATGCATTGTATTCCCTGACGAAGGCCGGACCCCGGCCGAAACGTTGGAACTAATAAAAGTTTTTGTACGTTCGTCCGCTCAAGCCAATTTATATATATATATATATATATATATATATATATATATATATATATATATATATATATATATATATATATATGTGTGTGTGTGTGTGTGTGTGTGTGTTTGTGTGGTTATCGTTGTTTTCGTTCCTTGTTATTTATTCTTTATCTCTCTTTCGCCAAACGCCACTGACTGCGTAGACACAAAGACACAAAGAGCACATGCGCGCATAAAAGGCCCGAATCGCTACTGCAAGTGCTTCTTCAGAAAAACCGTAGCTTCTCTGTATCATAACGACTGATTGAATGCACTCACTTCTTATCTTTTCATATTTTAAAGCTTGGAGCACCAGAACAGCAATCGTACTGAAATTTCTACCTATAATTTTAGTCTATTGAAGCCGTGCATAACGACTCCACCCCTCACAATAATCGTCTAAATTTGTCTTCTCGTTTTTCTTTATATTCCGCTCTAATCCATCGCTCAATCGTTTAATGCAGCGTTTAGTTTGGCCAAGGTAGACCTTTTCGAAACTGAGTGGTGTTTCGAATACCATTCTGGGGGGCACATATCAGGAAGAATAAAATATGACGGCACATGTCACCACATGCCTTTTATTGTAAGAAGCTGTTTAATTTGTGCAACCGTGGCAGCAGAGCACAGATAGTTTCTTTAAGGCCAAAAGAACGGGCGGTACCCGGCAATTGTTGGCGAACTTCTTTAGCGAATGCGGATAGATAGTCCTCACATTTGGCTTTTGCTGCTTTTTCAGCCTTCAAGCTGCAGAAATTCAGTTATATGACCAATGACACTATGATTGTCGTGATAGCTGGGCAACATGGTGGGCTAGTTGGTGCACTGCACTTGGGAAAATCTATATCCAGCCAAAAACGAACGAACGCATGAAATTGTGAAATGTGCAGGTAATTGTCCTGTTTTCCCCGACCGTTTTTTATGTCCAGTCTTGGCTGGATATGCATAATTTTCTCGAAGCTGGGTGCGCGCTTTCTTCAGGACAGGTGATACAGAGTGGGAAATGAATTGCAACAGGAAAAGCTGCGTGGGTCCAAGTGGTGTCAGCTATATTTGAAACCGAAACATTTCTTTAACGTTAATTCATTTCTACAAACGAGTATGCTATTTCTCTCTTTTTTTTATTATGAACCACACAACCGCAAAAAAAGCGAAGAGTAAAAATGATTGTTGCATTTCTTTCACTAAAAAAAATTCTCGTTAAGTTTTTCTGAAAGCCGCTATTTCGGAAAATTGAAACCTGTAACAATTAATTTTACCTTAAGAAAATTCACTTCCTGCAACACAATTCACATTCACATAGAGGTAATCAGGACATATGCCACAGTATCCTTCGTCCCCCCACAGAGGGACGAAGGATCATATACTACCCTTTATCTCTGAATGCATAACTTGCTATGTGCATGCGTCCATATGCAGAAATTCTTCCTTGACATCTCTTACCTCCAATGAACATTTGCATGAATAGGCCTGCTCTCGCGGAAGGTCGCGCAGTCTTCGCCACCTCAGTTGCTTGTAATCCAGTTATGGTGCTGCGATAGCCGGCGGCGGTGACCGGAATGCAATTTGCGAATACCCGGCAATAGACCGGAGGCTCTCATTAGGGAAGAGTGAGATGGACATCAGCTTGGTTATTCCGCTCGTGCAGTACCAGCGCTCACACTTTCTTTGCTTATCATTTCTGCATTTGTTCTTAGGCTAAGTATTTCTCTTCAAACTTTTGCTATTGTGTGTTTTTTTTAGCACGCATTCGTCTACCCTCTGGACAATTTCGTTCTTCTCAGCCCACGAGCCTTTAACTACCTCACAGAATGAATGTCAGTAAAGCTTAAAAAAGAGGTGTGATGGTGGTCTTTCTATTACGCCCCCCTCCCACCCGAAAAATAAATGGAGAGAGAACCAGTCCGAAGACTGCTTTCGCTAAAGAGGCTGCCTGTAAAAACGCGGATGGGTAGGGAAATAATCGACGTTGGCTGTAGCCTCCAGGCTCTTGTTTAACGAAGCATCGAGAAAGGGGAATCATTCGTGAATTTTACAGGGACGACTACGGAGGAATGTCATTGCATACCGGTTTTAGTGGTTTTAGCTTGCCAACCTGCAGGGGATGTCTCAAGTTTCTGGCAGGCCTTCGTTTTATCGCTTTTTCCATACGACATCGTGTGCTTGGCTCTTCTTTTGCTGGTTAAAAGGCAGGAGTAATATTTCCGTTGCGTTCCTGAAAGCCCCTGCTGGAACTTTACAATCTTCTTCAGAGTATTCCTAAAGATTGCGAGGCCACGGGGCGAAATGTTAGTATGGTGTATTTGTTAATATAAAGTCCTGAAGAGTTTTAACGTGGCAGGAGGCCTGAAGCTGGATGCCTTGCCGACTATCGAAATAATGAACTTGGCCTTATGGATAACATTTGAAAATATTTTGAACGCTTCAGTTTTCTTAACCTGAAGCACCGTGTGTGGACATGCGGCAAACAAAACGAACACCGGAATGCGAGAAATAGTTATCTGCATCACCACAAGCCCGTTGAGTGGATTACGCCTGTTGTGCTTTATGCAGATATGACTTGGTGTTAAAATCTGTCTGAAGTTGATGAAACAAATATTCTGTTTTCCAGCAATGTAATTTAGATAGGCCCTTACAAATTACTGATGTTTTCTCTGCGCCGCCGAAACACGTCTTTGAATATAATTTCAGCGCAAGTCTGATGTTGTTGCTGAAAGAAACAATTCTATAGTGTTCGTCCTGAGGAAAATCGCCTTCATCGTTATACGTCTCATGGTCAACAATGACAAATTACTTTGCCGTAAGGAAATATTAAGCAAGAAATGTAAATCAAATGGTGCTCATCTGATGAAGGAGGGAAAATTCAGCTCGTTCAGTAATATGCAAAGGTAGAACTGTAAATATTTAGTTCCGCAATCGCAACAAGGCCGCTGCATCTAACAATTTTTGGCTCTGGAATCACTTCTCTGGTATCCAGGCGACCAACTTCGCATAGGAGATCCATCCCCTTAGTGCTGCAGATAACGCAATTCCATTTTGTGCCGAGTAAAGATGCAGAATAATCGGCAAAATATTTCTCATTCTGGTAACAACTTTAAAGGTCATACAGCTTCCACGTTGACCAGTCGTTTGACGTAGCTTTCGGTATAGACAAGGCCAAATATAAGTATTTTATTGAGTAATTGTCAAGCACAACCTTTTCGAATTGTCCACCTCCGTGGGTACAGTGGTTAAGGTGCTCGGCTAGAGACCCGAAGGTGGCGTGCCAGCAGAAGTCTCCTGGAATACGACCAAGATTTTGATCGAGTTCCTCCGCCGAGAATTCGTGAGTTAGAGCGCGAAATCAGTTGCACGTACTTCACTTTCCTAGCCGCCTACATGAAAGAACGTTTAAAACATTGTTACACGATACTTTGACTTGCTGCTAGTCGGCAGCTGCGCGCCGCCTTTGTTTCTTGAGTCTTGAATATATTGGGTGACGCCTCCAGAATGAAGAAGTTGTACTTGCTAGCACTGCGTTCGTTTTTGTAAACTTGTAGTGTTCTATGTAACCAGGATTATTCATTCTTCAGCTGGTTCAATTGTCCAGACTCGTCCCAGTAAGTGATCACTGTAGTTATCTATCGTCAACCTTTGAAGGTTTGCTTACCGTTTTATTGCTTCAAATCTTTGAAGAGACGCAGAGTCAAGAACTGTATAGCACTGACCCTTCAGCCGAGAGGCTCATCCCATATTCCATCATAAACCTATTCGCATATATTAGGCAGACCTACAGGTAACGACGCAAGTATTCCAGGTAGTTGCATAAATTGTTTCATATAGTAAACAAAGAGTACCCTTTAGTCACACTTAATGCGCCTTTACTAAAGTCATCTTAACACATCAGGCGAAACTTACGACATGTAACAGCACGGAAGTGAGCGCTGATGTGTCTCTACTGCTTAAAGACAAACGTACACATCTGCAATTTGCAAGCGCGCCATCTCGCAACAATGTTGCACAGAGTCCCGCAAGAGCTGTCACACAAACAATTCTGTGTATATAGACAAAGACCCAGACAGAAGAACTCCACTATCTCCAAAACGAACGCGAACTGCGACACTATAATGCGCAATATACTTTTAGCAGTTTCCGAGTTTTCTTATTATACTTTAGCGCAGCTGGAATAACGCCGCACTATTTACGTTGTGATACCATCTGGCAGGCGGCGGTGAAATGCTCTCGCTGAGAACGATGCTCTACTCGTGTGTTCATTTCTGTGTCTTTGTGTTCGTACTGAGAAAACAACGTGATGGTGATATGGGCCGCAAAGAAAAAAAGAAACAAAGAAAAAAAGACAGATGTGAAAATCACTGGCTTGGCCCCATGCACGTTGCGCAGCCGTTTGCACGCTCGCGTAAACACATCCGATTACTACTGCTTGGCCCAGTTTACGCATCATAACCTGCGCTGTACGCGTTCCATTCGTCTCCATTCCAGTTGCCAATGAGTTTCCATATGCGTACGCGCGGCTCGGATGCTGCGTCGGCGCGCGAAAACAGTTTGTGCCGGTTTGTGATAAGGCCTTAATCTACGAGGTGCCGTTAAAACGCGGCTGGAATGGGCGCACTGTAAAGCGAAAGAAGGAATCGTCAAGAAACAAGGAGCTCAAATGTTGCTAGTGCTGGCGCAACCAATCGGCGCTAAACACCGTAGATACCGAAGAGTCAGAGCGAAGTTTTGGTCTCTCCTAACATAGCATAGCACATGGCAGAGTTCACTAGTGCAGAGTTTAATTAAACGAGTTCAAGCGCCTCACTTCTCACCGTGTTGTCTTCAAGGAAAGTCGGGACACGCCACATTACTGTAGTTCTTAGTATTGTATGCAAGGCAGGCAGTTCATCATTCACCTAGATATATTAAGCTCAGTGTCACAGTACGCATGGTTCTATAGAGCGTAATGCGGATATAGCAACACTAGTTGTCCACCTCGGTGGTAGGGTGGTCAAGGTGCGCGGCTGCTGACCCGGAAGTCGCGGTTTCGATAACGACCTCGGCGGTTTCATTTCAAACAAGGAGAAAGATGGCCCGTGTATGTCAGGACACGCCGCGTTACTGTAGTTTTCAGTAATATATGCAAGGCAGGCAATCATTCTTCTAGAAATATTATAAGCTTCACTGTCACAGTATGCGCGCTTATTATAGAGCGCAATGCAGAGTCAGTGCACTGTAAAGTACGCCACTGACAGGGCCGCTTACACATTCGACTAAGACGAGTAGGAGGGGAACGCAATTTACTTCTTTTTCTTCTCACTCCATTGTGTTAATCATCTCCCTCCCACTTTGTGGTAAACGTTCTGCGCATAACGTGGTCGTGCACTGCCTCCGAGCTCCGCCCACATTTCACTAAGCGACGATTTCGTGCGACGACATGATAACGCAACGTCACATCATAACGTTATCATGACATCGAGACGACATTGCCAAAGTGTGGCGACTGGTGACTACATGATCACATGCCAGTGTCACGTCATGTTACAATGAGGTCATGTGACTTTTGGTAAGCCGTCATAACACGCATTGACTTTGGTATCACGTGACTTGTGACCGCCTTTTATTGCTTAGTTTTTACAATTCGTGAAGGCTCGCAAAATATAGTCACTCTTCTGAAAATAAAAAAAAAATTTCTGTAATCATGAGACTTATATAGCATTTGCCTTAACATTGCTGGCATTACGTTGTTTTTGACTTCGGGGTGTTAAGGCCAAACTAAGCGTTTTCAGCGCACAGAACTACGGCAGCTGAAGGCCGCTATGTGACATCGGCGACGGTGAGCTGGGAAGAAATCGGACACCCTACAGTACTCTGCCACCGCAGATGGGAATCATAAAAGGTTAATCTTAAAATAAGAATGATATAGTGGGCCACGGAAAAGCATGTGATAGGTGTAACCTTAACGTGCAAAAAGAGAGCAGAGTGGGTAAAGGAAAAATTTGAGCTCTGGACAACATAGTAGAAACGAAAGAAAAGAAATGGGCATGGGCAGGGCATGCAGCTAGAAGGCAAGATAATCGCAGGTCATTGAGATTAACAGACTTGGTTACAAGAGAAGGAAAGCACGTGAGGGGGAAGCAGGAAGTTAGGTGGGCAGCTGAGAATAAGAGAACTGCGTGGATAACCTGGCCGCACAGGACCGGGTTGACTGGAGAAACATGGCAGAAGTATTTGCCCTACAGTGGGCGTCTTCAGGCTAATGATGACGACAACGATGGTTGGAGTGTATCTACGCTTTTGGAGCAAGTGATGCCTTCGCCTGAGATGAGGGACCTCTTTATACCTGAATTTAATGGGCTCTGGCTAGTCTCCAAGCGCTGTGAACCAGCACTAGCTGCTCGTCGGCATTCGAGTTGGAGGACAGCTCTGGTCCACTGGTCATCACTTAGTGATGTACAGTTTGCTTCACAAGAGGGCCGCCGGGAATACCGAATATATTTGCTTTTTATTAATTATCGTATCAGGCTTGAATAGAATAGCACGTTCTCAGAGATGCGAGCATACGTCTATGTACTCTCGGTACCTGAGCACCTGCCTGAAGTAGCAGAAAAAATATTAAATAAATAAAGGTGGAAGCTTGTAACGAGACGAGAAGGAACTCGATCTATCAACGTCCTATGACAGTATACAAAAAAAACAAAATATTTTTCCAGCTTTCAGATGGAGCATTAGGGACGGTGAAATTCCATTAACGTTTGACTGATCACACTGCCGAAAATACTTTGCAAAGACGCATGGTGACAGGTCGCTCGAGGCGTGCTTCCTGCTTCGCATAGTGCGAGAGGAAACGTGAGAAATATATCAGGTAGGTGGGGATTTTATCGATCGAGTATTAAGTCTACGATCATGAATGCATGTATTGTGACACTACAAGCTTCACTTACTCAATGGGGACACTGTCCATTTGGCTGTCTTCTGAAGGCGGCGTGATTCATAATTCAATTACGCGTAACGTAACTTTTCGTGCTGCATAGATTATCTTCATCTTGCTTTGTATAACGTAGAAATATGCATTTTTGTACGCAACTACATGTTTAGGTCCAAAGTAAAACAAAGCTAGAAGCACAGTTAGCATGATGATAACATTTATTTATTTATTTATTTATTTATTTATTTTATTATTTATTATTTTTATTCGTTTATTTTTATTTATTTATTCGTTTATTCATTGATCTTTCTTTGTTCATTCCATTTATATTAACGGTAAGTTTTAGGCCCAAACTTCTACTCTTCAAAAGTAACTTTAAGGCTTTGCGGCACTGTAGAGGAGAAACGCAAAGAAGCAGCATTTCGAAGATTCACGAAGTCTTGTTTGAACAAAACGGAACGCGGAGCAAAAAAGAGACGTTTTATATGTATATATACATACATATATATATATATATATATATATATATATATATATATATATATATATATATATATATATATATATATATATATATATATATAGATGAATTTTTCAATTAATGTCTTTCAGTTGTTAGACCCATCGAGTTTCTTATAAATACACTAGAGGGAACTCTGGCGCTAGTGTCTATGGGACTGCAACGCGCGGCGCTTCAGCCAGCATGGGAATGATGGGTAGTACACAAATTTGCCTAGTCTTGCCTAGTCTTCGTTCTTTTGGCTTCGTTTGGCACCGTGTGGCCTGATCCGCGTTGCCGCAAACGAAGTTCAGCAAAGGTTTAGCAGTTACGCTTCACCACCTTGACCTTTTTTAAGCTCACGAATTCAAATCGGCTCACGAAGTTCACAACGATCCATTCTTTTATCCGAAACAGAACCAACACACAACAATAAACAAAGCCACAAGTGCGTTCGAAGCCGCAAGCACGAAGACTAGGCAAACTTGTGTACTACCCATCATTCCCATGGTGGCTGAACGATCGCAGCACCAGAGTTCCCTCTAGTTATTTTTAGAAAACTCTATGGTTAGACCAGCACCACTCCCGTCTTCTTCCCTCATGTTTTGTTCCTTTGTGTGCTACCCAATGATGGCCGATGGCTAGTTTTGTCCCCCGGTGGTTAAAAGGAACGTAAAAGAACAAGGGGGGGGGGGGGGGAAACCCGTGCCACCAAAAGGTATGACGGGTTAAAGCCAATGAAAATAAATGAATAGGGAAGTGCTCCCAAACGTATAATTTCAAAAAGAAGCCAATTGTCTGAAAAAAAATTCATGCACATGATAATGTAATCAACCTAAGCGTGCTCACTTAAATAATCACAATATCTGGGGTTGTACCTGCCAACACCACGATATGATTGAGACACACCGTAGTGTAAAGACTCCAGAAATTTCGGCTAAGTGGTTAGATTACAAGTGCACTGATATCGCACAGTACACGGGGCTCTAGCATCTCGCCTCCTTGTCACCGCCGTGGTGAGCAGCGGAACACCGTATCCACTGCAGTAGTGAGACAGACACTTATATAATGAAAAAGTTGTTTCACTGCACAGGGCAATTCGCATTGAAACAGATGTCTCTCCTACATTAACTGCGTTAATTTCATGGCTATTTGTGCTACCATGTTATCAGGGAACAGATAATGAAATCAGGAAAAGTACTGCGTATTTTATTTGTAGTTATTTGTAGTAATTACGACATACATGTGAAGAAGTTAAAGTGTGCGAAAAGAAAACTGTAATACCACAATTACTACAAATGACATACTCTATATTTAGAGCTCCTTTATTTCGACATAACCTTTCACCTACAATGATTGCGCATATCTTGTAACATAAGCAGTGGTGATCACCATTACTCATGGTGTGTTCGTAGCAGGTTAATTTTAGAGGCACATTGTAAACAATGCAATAACTCCTCGCTTTGCGGAAATCACTGGCCTATTGACTCTCTTCTCAGCTCGCAGTGTTGTCACAGGCGGTGTCACCTTTAATTTTATTACGCCTAGAAGGACGGTGGCCAATGATCCCGTTTGAATCTAGAACAGAGTCTCACACTCTGTCCCATTACCTTTGACAAAAAAAGGCGGGTCAGCTGGTCACATCTGTAGCAGGAGGAATAAACTTTATCTAAATACATGGCGCGGCTCTCAGGGTGGTTCCACCTGATGTGGGTCGAAATTATCGCTGCCCACATCTCTAGTACAGGTTCTTATTCTTACATGTCGTTTGCTTTCTCATTTCTCATATGGGTATGTACACAGCCAAGTCTTATATTTATGTAAAGTAAATAATCAGATACAGGGACGAAAAAAGAGTGGCGATCAGAAGATTGGCTGTGGCAGATGCGGTATACAAGAGCATAGTAACGAATATGTATGAAAAGAATATACCTGCTTTATCGGTTCCATACATCCCTGTCGACCTTCGCTTTTCCCAGCATAACCGAATGATGGTGACATATGCGAAGATCGAAAATGGGCCATCTCTATGAGGCTCTTCGTAGGTATATGACGGCGTCTATAGATCTCTGCTTATCTGGTGGCGTCCCCAACTATTTCTTCATGCGCCACCGGTTAGTGTAACGGGTGCCGCTGTTCACAGGAGCGAGCCAAAATGAAGAGAGATGCGTACACCGCTAACCGGATCGGTCGAAAGAACGTGAAGCCCAGAGAAAGCATAACACTGCGGCATTACACGCGCCACAGCAGGCGAATGGAGCCCCGCCTAGTGGCGTTGAAGCATTGCCGGTCGTTCAATGATAAGTGCTAATGATCATTTTTGTTCCTCGTCCAGTACAGCAAGCGCTGTCCATATCAAGAGTTAGCCTCTATATATCCTTATTCTCCGGCCATTTCATTTCTTTGGTTAGGGTCTTGTGAGGTTGTACTATGCGCTTGGGCGCATAAACTTGCGGAAAAACAATACAAAGCACGGCGGAAAAACATTTAAGCTGAACCAGACATTGCGGCTCCTGCATCGCAAAATGGAGGAGATATATGCAGTTAAGGTTAACAGTGGTACTTCTGAAACGAAGCACGTCCAATTTGAAGAGCTTTCCTGCAGTTGAAATATTAACTATTGATTCACTGACTGTGCTGCATAGCTATTTTTTTTCGTTTTCATAATTGCTAGAGCAAGCGGGAGTTTTTCCACGCGAAATGCGTGTGTATTCATGGCGTCTTAGTCTTATAGAGTTGCTGCAATGAGTGTGTAGAAACAAACGCACTAACTGTTCTTCATGTGCCTGTGCACATAAGCTTCCCCGCAGAACGCGGCCTTCCGCCTCAGTTGGCTCAACCGGGGTAGATCTAAACGGATAGAGTACATTTGCCAGGAGGCTCTTTCGTCGTAGACACTAAACGAGTTAGGATCCAGTTGGCCCCGACAGACACTGCGAAAGCGGTCTGCCATGATCTCCGCATATACATGTACTATAGTACCTATCCTATTTGAGGAAAGGTCTTGTTCAAGCGAATCAACGTTGTCTTCTCTTATAACCAGTGTTTCTATTTCATTGTTGTTTCCGTGAGATGACCGAACAATACCCGTTTTTATTCATTTCGCAAGCTTGTATCCCATCGCGTAGATTTTTTTTCCACATTGCGACAAGCTTCGTGAATAAGACTAAATATAAAAAATACCTTTATTTGAACATTACGCTAACCAACTAACAAAACACGTTTACAGAGAAAGGAAATTTACTAAATCAGACAAAAAGCGATACAAATGAAGCTAACTTGAACTTAGCGTACCCGCGCGTTTATTGTGTCGTTGATATACCGTAGTTCATTTTATAAAGGGTAGGATGCGACACCTCCGCGCTTGTGTAAGTTTAGGCATTTGCAGCTATTTTTCTCTTCCGTTAATCAATGTGCATGAATTCTCTTATAATATTTAGTTGCGTCCTGCACACTGCCTATTTAGAAGTTTATGGCCGTTCAATGCCTGTTCAGCTCAGCAAGGGTTTGTAGCTTTGTCAAGCTTCAGTTTGAGACATTTTTTTTCCGTCGTGCCATATTTCTCAGGCAGAACCAAAAGGTGCCTTGACCAATTCGTTCATTCATTGAAAAGGGCACTTAAAGTGTGAACAGCTCTTACCGAGCTCCTACTGAGCTCTTATAGAGTTACCTGCACTACTTTGTTTTTCACAACCGTGCGGTATAAAGAACGGTCCCGGCATTCTAAACTAAATGTTTTTACTTAAGTGTCTGTAAGATATTTTTTTTTCTCAAGAGCTAGTGTTGTACATATCCATAAGCGAATGTGGCCAGTCCAATGTCAAAGTGTACTTACGAAGAAAATGTTTTCAGAATTCAGCCCGTAAAGATAGCATTAGGGCACTCAGAGAGCCCTAATGGTTGTTTAGGTCTGATTGTTATAGTTCCTGCCCTAAAGTATTCGAACATACGAGTGTATGTCTCCCCAGAGGCATAACACTTGGCAGCAACAATTTTCATACAGCCCTCTCATACAGCCTTTATATAGACATTGTATGTCACTGTTATTTTTACTTTATTAACTATTGGTAAAGCGAGAATGTTTCTGATAAACGCCAATAGAAAATGACGCATTTGCCGCATGACGCTTCAATGACGCATGACGCTTCAACGAATACAAATATTCGATTTTGCATTGTTTTACTGATCAAGATATTTAGGTTCACGTTTCACAACTTTTATTGGGTCAGGTGACCTTTCTTGTGACGGAAACTTATGTTTCGAAAAAAAAAACATCTACCTTTTGCAAATTATATTCATTAATAATATGCAAAGGAACTACCAAATTAATTTGTATTTATTTGTGGTTTACGTAAATGAACGCCGACTGTACATCAGGTGCGGATAGCTATTCTTTGTCGTGCAATAGATGTACCACAATTCACTTGCGTTTACAGCAATGTACGGGATGCTCATTCGCTAACAATATATAACTGCGGTAAAAATATGAAATGCGAGTTAATTTCGAACTGTGCTGAGCAAATAATATTCAAGGTCATCTTTCTTCTGTGCGTTATTATGTGCCGTATTTATCATCACAAAGTGTGATATGCTTATTTCGTGGGTAAACATGATATCAGAATCTGCGTAGTTAACTTCGGTTTGCAGCGGTATGCAAGGAAGCTATTCGTATATCCTCAACTTATGACTTATCGATGTGATATAGCCTCGAACATCGGAAGCCGCGAATTTATGCATTGAATTAACGCACGGATACCTTAATTCAGCCAACTTTTGTTACGTGGCTGAATGAGGGACAAGAACAGTTCAGAAAACCTCACCTGTTATTATCGAGTTAAATACAATGACCACATTTGTTATGCAGAATTTTTCATTATGTTTTACTCAACTGACGCTGGTCATCAGCGAAGTGTCATACTAACTGTAGCGCACAGCTTGTAAACGCCACATACAAGAGCATGATATTCATTCTTACGGAAGCTATAACAGTTCAATGATATCATTAAAATTGTGGGCCATAAGGATGTATGCAACCACCAAAGCGACATTCATTTCGAGAAACTAGCATATTCTGAGCAGTATGGAACGCATACACAATATACGGCGTTCAAATCCAGGAGTAAAATGCATAAATAATAGATTAATGGCAACATAAAAAGGGTTACATTAAACGATAAATTATTAGGGATGGTGGTCCGTGCTATCCTTAATGATTTTTTATAGGAACACAATAATTTGGGCGCAAAATGACACTTCTCGTTCTATAGAGATGAGCTTCCTGCACAGTATATATATATATATATATATATATATATATATATATATATATATATATATATATATATATATATATATATATATATATATATATATATATATATATAAAAGCGGAAAGAAGAACTGCAGTGATAGGTTGTGCTCAATAAAAACCATTCTACTTTTCTTGAGATGCACATGTGGATTTTACTTCTCGGCAAATGCGAGTGCTGAAAGCGCTGCCTTCCTTTGCTCAGACATCCCCACTGTCGTGTAAGTGCATCCACGAGCGGTGCGTCGTTCCGTTCGCTTCGCGCGCCATAACCTCCGCCCTGCATGGGCCATTAATCTCTATTACAAATGACGGCCTTTTCCATACGCACTCGCGCTCGCTACAACAACGACGTGCAGGAACAGCCAGCTGCTACACTGCTACACTTTGCGCGGTAATCTACTACCCGCTATTAAAAACAGGCCATGACAGAACTGAACATGTAGGTAAAAAAAAAAAAAGAAAATGCCTGACAGTCTCGGCTGCCTCCTTACGAGCGCCGAAACGACGTTATAGATAAGAAACGCGCTAGGATTTACGGCAGAAGGAGCGATTTCGAGAGCCCAACATGCGCGATAACGATGCAGCTGCATGTAAGGTTCCAAGTCTCGTGAAGAATATCCTTTTTCTTTTCTTTCCTCTCTTTTTTTTTTGCGTGCTTCACAGTACACGGAAGCAGTCTCACTAAACCGTAAAACGCCATAAAGGAGCAGCGAGCTCGTAAGAAACGAAGGTTCCACACCTATACCCTTTGTTGGAGCAGATGCTCTGGAACATATGCGTGCTTAGAGCTTTCGAGGAGTAGGTCGACCTTGTTCACGCGCGCGAGTTGAGAGCAAACCCTTTAGGCCACCTTGGTTTACGGCCTTGACGAGTCTAAGCATCAGTTGCGCTTAGTATTAAATTTTCGAATGTATCAGAGTAAATATTCTTGTTGTTTCAGTGTCTGAGAGGGACAATGACAAATAACGTCAACGTTTTGTCAGTTTGGGCGTTTAGTATTTTTTTATTTATTTGTTGTAATCTCTGTATGTAGGGTAAGGTGGGGCAAAATGAGACAAAAATTTGAAAATAATGAATATTTATTTTTATTTCACTCTTTACCCTTAAACGACAATGAAGAAACTCTCCTTTGGGTACAAGGTATGTGCTACATAAATATGACCATGTTGCCACTGTTAAAAAAGTTTATTTTAAAAAGAAATAAAAAATGCACCAGATGTCTCATTTTGCCCCAACCTGCGGGGTCAAAACGAGACAGTGTGGAAAAAAAATTTAATCCCTTCAGTTTTTGCAGTAGAAAAGCACTTGAAAGTAAGCTCCGTGGGGCCCTCACGCAGCCTTCATGACCCCCCTTGCCCTCCACGCATTGAATCCAGACAGAATCCGGTGCTGTTTTGCTCCAAAACTCCGTGCAGATCAAACACCACCAGTCTTTCTTTGTGCTATTGTTGTATTTTGTTGAAAGGTTGCACTTCATTGGATTATTCAACGATTGGACGCTAGATATAATCTGACGCATCTTCTTCGCCTCCTTTTGCCGTTTTGGTGCAGAACTGCACGGGCGTTTCGTGGCTTTCAGCTTCGTCAGCCGGGCTTCGTGAGGCGATGAATTTAAAACTGTGCTAGATTCGAATTTTTCTACCACAAATTAGGTATTGAAGGAAAACTAGATGGTGAGACGTGTTTGTGGAACGACTTGACTTGGAGATTCTTCCAAATTTGCGTTCGCCTCTTGAGAGCATCCTTGGGACCGCGGAAAAATCTCGATGCAGCACGAATGGAGTGGGTGTCCTGAACAGCAGTCAGTGCTTTTTCACGTCGTTTTCCTCCCAGGAAGCTTTATATGATATTCTCTTGTGCGTCCGAACCTTCCGTAAACAATAAAATATAATATATAGTGAGTGTAAGTAAATGGTTCACCTAATGAGACACTCTCTAAGGCAATTTAATGCCTTTTTTGTCGCGTTTTGCCCCCCCCTCACATGCCCAAATTCAAAAAAATTTCCGCTTTGGCCCCGCGCACCAAGTGAACTGAAATTTTGGGTGGTATGTAGCTAGTAGTATATAGTAAGAATATAAATACTTACGTTGTTGTATTGACGCGAGAGTAGCTTCATGCACGGATCCGAAAATTTGGCCGAGAAGAATTTCGCCCCATTTTTGACGGGTCACGAACACACTGACACCAGCCGCGTAATTTTTCCCACGCGAACGCTGTGAGCAATCATGAACTTTTACACATAAAAAAGAGTGGACAACTACCAGGACCTCTCGCAGAAATATAGAAACAAAGAAAAGTGCTTTCTGTATTAGCTATAGAGGTCGGCAAAGCCATAATGTCGCGTTTTGCCCCGTGTATCATTTTGCCCCGCCTTACCCTAATGCCATCACTGCCGATAGGTCAGTAATTCTGTTCTCCTGACATTGCTTCTGTATTATTTTTGTATATGATGTATCTCGTACTAAGTTGTAGTCGCATTTTTGTGTTATTCAATCCCACTACTGTCTACACGTCATTTCTACCGTTTATGTATGAGTGCTAGTACTTTTTGCCATATTATTTCCCGCAAGGATGCGATTATTCTGTGCGGTCAATGCGTGTATGGTGCTAGAGGGGTCTAGTCAGGTGACGTTTCTTTCAACGTCACCTTCTGCCCCAAGCCCCATGACAATGTTGTATTGTTGCACAAATGAAGATATGAATATATATATATATATACACAGTTCTCAGTCACACTAGATGGACCAACGTGCCTCTTGCGTGCAGAAAAATCAATACCATGACGCTGTGTTCAGGATTTCAACGCCAAAAGTTATTAAGAGTTCGCTCTTCTTTAGGCAAAGGTATTTTCCAATTTTTTTTCTATTAATATTTTTAGTTATCAAACAAGTAATGATACTAGATTGCCACACGACGTTGTCGCATATTTATGGCAGTGGTTCCAGTAGTCATTTTCAAGTTTGCGAAATTTTCTGCCGAAATTGCGTACAGTACAAAATGCGCCTTCTTTATCTAATAACAGACCAGTCTTTAACGCACCGGTTCATCGCTTCCAACTTTGTTTTATCCCTTAATATTTTCACAAATTCATAAAAACTAACTCTATATAGTGGCGAAGCCAGGGTATAGAAAAACAAAACTATACCTATCGCAGTTCACTTACTTTAATACGGACTGTTAACTGCGTTAATTAGCTCACCGGGATTTATATTTTCTGCGAAAGTATTAATGAGCTGGTCTTCTCATTAATTATGCAACAGCACAATGGCAGGTGAGGAAAAAACCATATTTATGAAGCTATGCGCGACTAATTTCATCAGCTGCTAGAACAGCAACAAACGCGCAGCACGAACTCTCAGTCTGCTCTAGATTTTCGTGAATAGCAAATACCTCCATCGTGCAATACTAACCTTAATCGTGGTCAAGGAGCCGTTTGAGCTGGGATCACAGCTGCCAGGAACTTTGCTGCACAAAGTTCTGATCCGCATTATAATGGTGCTCTGGAGGTGCCAGGCGGAATTTAAAATACCCCTTGTCAAGACGTGGAAAAACAAAGATTCAATGCTTCATCTGATACTGCCAATTAGGTGAAGTTTCTGCATTTGTTCGCGCCATAAGCTTCTTTGTCTGGAGTGCAGCTGCACTCTAGGGAAGAATACGGTGCACACGAACCAACAGCACTAGTTTCTGCTTTAGTCAGCCGCATTATTACGTTCAACGAAGAGTGATGAACATGCTCGGGGTCTGCACTGCGAGATAAATTATAACGCTGCACTCGATATATTTTCGCTAGAGTGAATACGTTAGTTCCCTGTCTAACATAACGAGCAATGTGGTGCGATGGCATATAGGAGCGCCCCTGTATAAAAATTAATCAAGGTGAAAGAGTACTTTATCTTTATGCTTGCTGTGTGAGGCTACCGATTTTCATTGGTGGAGCGCTGGCGTACTGCAGAACACGAAATTGAATTCCCCGTCCTCTACTAACCCTCAGTGAGCTTTTCCTATAAACTACATTGTTCTACAAGCAATGAAACAGCAAAAGGCCTTGTGGTGGATGTTAATGACCGGCTTGTTGAAAGAGCTTGATGTTAGCACGTTGTCAAAAATTATTTTCACCCATGGAAAGTTGTAAAACATCCTTACAAGAGGAATAGCTTCGGGATGGTGGTTGGCAAGTGGCACAGCAGCTTTTGAGGAAGCCACGCAATATAGATCATCATTGTGATCAAAATACGCGGCGCGTAGAACTTGGGGCATGGCTTTTTCCCGCGTTACGCTAAATTTAGGAAGAACCAAGCTGGCAATAGGGGATGTTGACGCTTTCGACCAGGGGAAGGAGAACACCTCTTGGTTCGGCCCTATTGGTATCATTTGCGAGGGCAGGTGGGAAGGAGCTCATTGCTGCACCTCCCCGTTATAAACTACCCGTCTGGGCTTAGCAATCTATTCGGGGTGCCTGGTAAGGCCACTTCAAGCACGTAAGTTTGCACAAAGACGTCGAATCCGTCACCTAACTCTTGCTTCAAAGCCAAAAAAAATTTGGTAAATGCAGCTCCTGGTTGACTGCTTCTGGTAAGATCGATTCGCACAGGGCGTAGGATACACCGGAGTTTTAATTTAAAGCAACTCGTTCTCTTTACGATATAGGGTTAGTGTAGATGTGGACCATGACGTTCGTGTGTCGCATAAGCGACGCAATAGTGGAAGAAACATTAACGACATTTCGCATCGTAGAACGGTTGTTTCTCACGAGTGAGCATCACGAATCTCCGCACGCTCCCAACCAATTTGCCGACTCGGACGGAAGAGCTCTCACGTATGTGAGCTGTCAATACGAAGTTCCCCATTATAATGACCATTAGCTGCTTCTGCTATTCAACACCGAACAAGGCCCAGCAAGTGACCTGGTCATCCTTTGGTGTCGTCATTAGTGAAACTCTGTGCCCTCTAATCAGGCCCTTGCCAAGAGTACATAACAGATATATACTGCGCCAATGAATGCACAAACGCTTTTTCCTCTTTTTTTTTCATGATTTTGTGTCCTCGTTAATACTACATGACTGAATACGCTGTAACGTGTCGGTATGGTATACTCAATGTGATAGCGAGCGTTTATGTTTAGCACTCCACGAAATAATTAACGCAAAACTAGACGATCGTGACAGCTGACCTATATGTAAACGTTACAAGCTTAACAGTATGCAACTGTCGCTAAAGTCCGAGAATCGGGGGAAAGTTCACGTGATAAACTCTACCTAAAACAACAAAAACAAAAAAAAGCATATATCGAAATCAGTGTTAGCTCTAACGCTCTATGAACATTGTTTCTACCGGGGCGATCGAAGACTAAGAAGAAAAATGTTAAATCGAGCTATCAGAGTACGCTCAATGTGCAACGCTTTCATGTTTTCCAGAATATTCCGGCAATTTTTTTTCACTTGCATGAACAAAATGAAACATGCATTTATTTATTCTGTACCGAGAACATACCGCTCGTCCGATTCTTTCACAAAAATAGGTATACCGCGCAAACACTGATTTGTAGTAAGCTCTTGCGTCGTGCCTTTCGACGCTATCATCTGGAATTTTATTCTGTGAATTGGAGGCAGACGAGAGTCCATCGTGTTTCTTTTAGGGGCGAAGCTCCTTAGGGTGTGGATCTGTCCCTCCTCTGTAGTTGTAGTAGTAGTAGTAGTAGTAGTAGTAGTAGTAGTAGTAGTAGTAGTAGTAGTAGTAGTAGTAGTAGTAGGAGGTAGGTAGGTAGCCACGTGTAGTGGAATGTACCCACTCCACGTGATAAAGATGACGATGGCGCAGTATAGTGGAATGTACCCACTACACGTGATAACGATGACGATGACGCTGATGACCATGAAGTATAAGCGCGTTCCAGACCACACATTCTGTTTCTGCCATGGATGAAAACGACCGAGCTTCGCCCACTCATCATCATTCACTTCGTGGATATGGCGTGATTTTTTTAGAATAATTATAAATCCACACATCTGTATCGTGGAGCCTACACAAAGCTAGCGAGAAATGCGTACTATGCCAAAAACAAATCGTCCTAAATTAAAAGCGGTGACTAAGCTAGAAAACTAATGCGAGCCTTAAAAGAAACTAACCCCGATTAAAGCACATCGAAAGCCCAGCGAAAGCTTTACGCAGTGATTAAAATATAGGTCACGAAAATTTGGGAAAAAGAAATATAAAGAGGTCAATGTATGTGCGCGGAATAAATAAATCAAGACGAGGCATCGCTGCTTTCAAGAGCTCTATTCTGGCTGAGATACCGAACACGTTCACTCCAAAAGAACAAGAAACAATAACGAAGCGCCTGGGTTGAATGAAGGGCATGCGAGTGCATCCTATGGTTGTACTCAGTGGTGCAGCCCGTAGCATTGCGCTTCTAAGCGCAGCAGATGCTCTGCGGAATGCGAATAGCGAGAAACACGTTGTACGAGGAGCCCAGTGCATCGGACAGGAAGCGGATAGTGGCATCCTTTGAAGAAAACTCAAAGTTGAGGAATGAGCAGAAAGGCCGAACAACGCGAACTGCGTCGCTGTGCGATGGCCGAAGTTGCGGGGACG